>NMUG010012942.1:0-10236 GCA_002855965.1 Monotropa hypopitys
CATGATGGCGCTGTCTTATCTGCCGCAGCGCCAGCCAACCACAGCATGACACGCAAGGCTGTCCAACTGCCAGATCAGACGCACGGCTACCAAAGACGCGACACCTGTCCGCGTGATGTCATGACAGACGTGCCACCGCCCCAGAGCGTGACACGTCAGCGATTTCAAAATGATGGTTCATTAAATGCTGTCCGGACAAATCTCAAGTCAAATCAGAGGTCCGACGCTCCTCTCTTCGGCACCCACACAACCTATCGGCACTGAGTCAACCCCGCTTCGGCCAAAATGCCTGGCCAAAGGGGTTGAGGGGCTATTGTTGGGGAGCCGAAGATTCGGGAGGCCGGAGACACGACCTCCGGCAGGAAGACCACAGCTCAGGCCAACCAACATGCGGCCGAACACATCTCAGCCGGCGACAGGGCCTCTCTGGGGCTCTCCCCGGACCGGAGACTCATAGCCCAGAGGAAGAGTCAGCCGAAGAGCTTAGCATTCAAGGTCGTGCGACCGAGCAGAGCAGGGCCGACGAGGAGGCTCTCCCAGGATCACCTTTGTGCAGAGGTTCCTCAGTTCAGGACGGCCCAACCGACAGCAAGCAGCGCCGAAGAGTGTTACTTCGGCCAGACAGGACAAAATGCCTCGTTCACAGCGAATATTCCCTCGTGGATAGCATCCCGGGTTTTGCGCACATGGCAGACACACGCCTGACACAGAATCAGCTTTTCCGTGATTCCCGCTGCATGTCAGACCACATTTATCAGCTTTTCTGCCGCCCAAGGCTGTCAGGTGGTGCCGCCTGACGTTGTCGGGACCTACCGGTCGGCCGCATGCACGTACACTCAGAGGGGATAGGCACACTGCCCCATGCCACAGGCGGTCGACCGACCCGCGCCGAAGCGCGTGGCCAACACTCTCCGATGCTCTATATAAGGGATTTGGCATTCAATGCATGGTACACACACTCTCTCTCTAGCCCAAGCTCTGCAAGTTTACTTTCTCTTTCTACAATCCATTTGCTGACTTTGCCATCGGAGGGTCCACCGGTGACGCCGCCGGTAGCCTAACGTTTGTTCACTATGCAGCCAGGTCCAGCCACTCAGCTCCGCCGCTCATCGCCGGAATCCACCACCAGAAAATGCTTACCCCCCAACAATTATAAACGCTTGAGATTTGATATGGCAACTGTAATACCTGTCTCTTTTATTTAAAATAATAAGATGTTATATATATTTATCAAAGAAGAATTGGAAGGATTATTATGCTCCATGTTAAGTATAAACCAAAGGGGTGATTAATTAAGGGGTTGAATTATATAAAATATGCTTAAAAGATAATAAGTATATTATAAGTATGAATAATGGCACACAAGGGTAATTTCATGAATTAGTGGAGGGGTAAGGAAGTAAAAGAGATTACAAATCTGCATTAGGTTTGATTAGGAGGTTGTGTAATATTTCATTTGGCTAATAAGGGTGCTTAGGAGAATAGAGAGAAGAGAGGCTAAGAGGATTGGCGAAGATCAAGAAATTTAAGCTCTAGGAGTGAAGATTGGAAGAAGAAGTCTTCTTCAACCTTGTTCTTAAGATAATTATGAAGCTATTGATATAGTTTTTATGTTTATATTATTTTAGAATTAGTCTAGATCGAAGTTCTTAAGGCTAATCTCGTTTTTGGGATAAATTCCTAGATCTACTCTTTAAAACCTCAAATTCATTGGGTTTTAGTTGGGGTATGATGCTTAGATTTGACTATGTTGGTAGTGGTAATGTTTAGAACACTTGAGGAGGCTCAATTGGTGGTGTCTTGAAAGTTTAGATTGAAAATAATTGAGGTTCGTCCATCACAATTTTTTAGAAAATTAGTTTCTGTACGAGGGGTACCGGTCCCCTGTTCCGTGGGGTACTGGTTCCCGTAAGGTAGTGGGCTGGAGAAGAGGGGAGAGATCAGTCCCTCATAACGCGGGAGACCGGTACCCAAAATGAAATTTGGTACCCAAGGGGGCGGGTACCGGTCCCCCATGTCGTGCGAGACCAGCCCCTCTTGGGTTTTCTGGCAGATTTGTGGTAACTTTCGGGGTGTTTGGATATGGACATTTGTTGTGTTTGGGAAGTATTAGAGACTATTTTGGGGCCCTAATAAACTATTTAAAAATAGTTAATTATTCAGTTGGTAGTTATAAAAATCAAACCCTATCGAATGTTGGTTTAACTTAAGGATTTCGTTTTCCCTTGTCAATTTATATATCATACAGACTGAAATTATTAGTTTGTTTTTTTGATAGGGAATCTCATGGAGAATCTTGACGCCTTGAACAAAGGTAAGGAGAAGATTTGAAAAGCGGTATTGGTGAGTGTAGGATTATGGTATATTTAATGGTACATCTGCAAGTCTTTATTTACTTGTTGTTGTTGCATTGAAAAATATGATGCATGTTGGAAAATGATATGAAAAGACGTGATGCATGTTATGAGATGGAAGCATAATATACATATATATATTATGCATTGCCTGTGTGGGACGTGTGGCGTTATTGGCCACCTGAGTAAGTCCAATTGTTGGCAACCTGAGTAAGACCAACGGGTGCGCGGGACGTACCCAAAAATGTGCGCGGGGAGTATAAACTATTGCCTATAGCAATAGTTAGTTTCAGGGCATGTGATGCTCAAATCTTTTGAAAAGGGTTTCAGCCATTATATATAAAGTAACATGCATGAAATGCACTTGGAAATGGAAGTTGTTGTTGATTCATTTTTATGATTTCTGTGATATAATTACTTGAGATTGGAAGTTGAAAATATCATAGTCACACTCTGTTTCCTTGTCTTTGATTTGAAAATATGTCACAGGATTAGCGGTCCACTACGAGGCTGGAAGAATATAGATGTTTGGATGGGATCATTTGGCTGAAGACGTCACTTCAAGGGTTTTTGTGTTGAGACTTTCTCTTAGTACTTTTTGGTAGATTCTCATTGTCTATTGTTTCAGAGACTTGTACTTGGAGATCATATAGTAGTTTAGTTGCTTCACTTTGATGTTTACATTTTGGGAATTGATAAGTACTTGTGGCACTAATGGTTTTTATTTGAGGTTACCTTATTTTCTTATATTTTGAAATGGAATGTTACTTGAGAATTTTAATTAAGTGAAAAACTTTCAATTTCGTGAATTTTGAGGAAATATAAGTTTGGGATGTTACAACAATGCCAAACAATAAGCCACTTCTCCTACCATTTCAATAACGTCAAAGGGTCCAATGAAACGAGGTGCTAGCTTGCCCCTCATTCCAAAACGAGTAGTTCCACGATGAGGTGACACTTTCACGAAAATGTGATCACCAACCTCAAACGATAAGGGACGACGACGATTGTCCACATAACTTTTATTATGACTTTGAGCGGTCAACAAACGCTGGCGAATCGTCTTAATTTGCTCGGTGGTTTATCTAATGGCTTCCGTACCCATAGCTGCAACATCCCAGATATCAAACCAACAAACAGGTGATCTGCATGGTCTTCTGTACAATGCTTTGAAAGGTGTCATCCCAATACTTGATTGATAGCTATTGTTGTAAGAGATTTCGATAAGTGACAAGTGGTCACCCCAATTGCCCTGATACTCTAATACACATGCACGTAGCATATCTTCCAAGGTTTGGATGGTGCATTCCGACAATCCATCGGTTTGAGGGTGAAAAGTCATACTAAAATGAAGTTCAACACGAAATGATTTCTGCAAGCTCTTCCAAAAATGAGAAGTAAAGTGAGGGTCATGATCAGATATAATAGACAACGGTCTTCCATGCAAACGGATGATCTCACGGATATATAATCGACTCAAGGAATCAACAGACTGAGAAACCCGAATGGGTAGAAAGTGTGCCGATTTCGTCATTCTATCAACAACAACCCAAATAGCATCCTTACCATCTTGCAATCTAGGCAGACCAGAAACAAAATACATAGTGATATGTTCCCACTTCCACTCCATAATGGGCAAAGGTTGAAGAGTACCCACCGGATGCTGATGTTTGGCCTTAATTTGTTGGCAAACGAGACATCGCCTAACAAAATTTGCAACAATGTTCTTCATTCCGGACTACTAGAATTGTCACCGCAAGTCATGGTACATATTATTCCTTCCCAGATGGACTGCGAAAGGGGAATCGTGAAACTCATGAAGAATTTCCTATCAGCACGGAAAAGGAACAAACAACTTTCCTTGATAACAGATGCTCATATCTTCAAATACTGCCTAATCTTGAGGTGCTACACCCTCAATATATCCAGAATGCACGATTGTTGTTTCTTCATCATTGACTTGTGCATCCATAACTTTTTGAGATAACGAAGGATAAACCGTCATGTTGCACAAAGTGATATTTTCTCCAACTTCTTCGGCACGATGCACAAATTCTCTCAAGTCTTCTATGCACTTCCAGTCACGAATGGACAGGCTAGCCAAGTGATAGGATCGTTAGCTTAATGCGTCGGCAACTACGTTAGCCTTACCTAGATGATAGTACAACTCAAAATCATAATCCTCGAGATGTTCCATCCATCGACGCTGGCACATATTAAGTTCTTTTTGTGTGAACAAGTAATTGAGGCTTTTGTGGTCAGAGAAAATCTCGAATTTCTCACCATAGAGATAATTCCTCCAACTTTTCAATGCAAAAATAACCGCTGCTAGCTCCAAATCATGCATTGGATAGTTCTTCTCGTGAATTTTTAACTAACGAGACCCATATACCATGACCTTACCCGCTTGAATCAACACACATCCCAATCCATCATGCGAAGCGTCGCAATAAATAGTGTAACTGATGCCTCTTTCGGGAACTATAAGGATGGGAGATGAAGTTAACCATCTTTTTAACTCCTCAAAAGCAGTTTTACATGCATCATTCCAAACAAAAAGGATGTCTTTGCACATAAGACGAGTCATAGGAGCTACAAGACATGAAAAGTCAAGGACAAAGTACAGATAATAGCCCGCAAGACCAAGGAAGCTACGGACTTCAAACACATTAGATGGCCTCGGCCAAGAAAGAATACCTTTAATTTTGATCGGATCAATAGAAACACCCTCTTGAGACACAATATGTCCCAAGAACTTCACTTCAGAAAGCCAAAACTCATACTTACTGAGTTTGGCATACAATTAGTTTTCTCTCAAAAGATCAAGAATGACACAAAGATAAGCCTGATGCTCTTCTACTGAAGCAAAATAAATAAGAATGTCATCCACGAATACTACCACAAACTAATCTAGGAATGACCAGAAGATACGATTCATGAGATCCATGAAAGTAGCCAGAGCATTGGTTAGCCTAAATGGCATAACTACAAACTCAAAGTGGCCATAGCGAGTGCAAAAAGCAGTCTTAGAGATATCTTCCTCCTGGATATCCAACTGATGATAATCGGACCACAAATCTATTTTCGAGAAGCAAGTGGAACCTTGTAGCTGATCGAAGAGATCGTTAATCCTGGGCATAGGATAACGATTCTTGATAGTCACTCGTTTAAGCTTGTGATAGTCAATGCAAAGACGGAGAAATCTATCCTTCTTCTTAGCAAAGAGAGCAGGTGCTCCCTAAGGATAAGAACTCGGACGGATGAATCTCAATTCAAATAATTATTCAATCTGGGACTTCAATTCTCATAATTCGGCTGGAGAAAATCGGTACGGTGTAATATTGATCGGAGCAGATCCAGGATTAAGATCGATGGAAAATTCCACTTCCCTTTTGGGAGGTAGACCCGGTAACTCCTTTGGAAACACATCAGGGTAGTCATAGACCATAACCGGCAACTCTTGATGCTCGGAGATATCATCATTCAAGTCCAAGCTGGCGAGCATACAACAGATAGAGCCACACTCTCTATGATCATAAAAATATGATTCGATGGGATCCCGACGATCCCCAAAGAAATAGATGAAGTCTCCCTCTGGAGCTTGGATAAGAACTCGATGACGGAAACTGTCGATGTTGGCACGATGAGTGGATAACCAATCTATGCCCAATATAATATCAAACCCAGACATACCCAACACTATAAGGGCAAACGAGAAGTGTCGATCGGCGATTGTCATCTCGCATTGACGACAAAAATAATTTAAAGGGTTACAGTCTCCAACAGGTGATTCCACTAACATAGGTGGATCAAATACTTCCAATTCTAATCCCAAAGCAGATGCAAATGAAAATACCAAAAATGAATGCGATGCACCCGAATCAATAAGAACAGATGCCTAAGAGTTATAGATAAGAATATTACTGCGAACAACAGATGCCTCTAACTGCTGAACAGAAGGCTGAAGAACAATAGAACCACTGCGTTGGCCTGACGACTGCCCTGGTCCCGGAGGACCCTTCCTGTCAGATCTAGAGCCTTGGCTAGAATGAACAGGAGCTATATGATACTGTTGCTGTTGCTGGAATGGCTGAACCTGGCAGGGCTGCTGAATAGACCCTACCTCACCATGCTCCATGCCCTTAGAAAGACAAAATCTAGAGACGTGACCAGGTTGGCCATACTCATAGAAAGTGACTTGAGGGCATTCAATGCGAAGGTGTCCATGCTGATTGCACTTATGGCACACAATTCGTGCTCGAAAAGAGACACCTAGCTGACCGGGACTAACATGCTGCTTCTTCCCTTTGGAGAAATGTTATTTCTCATGTTGTCTCTTCTTCCCAAAGCTGTCTGACGAATTACTAGAGCCACAAGATTAGCCTCTAAGTTCCCAAACCTTAACTTCTCTTGATGGCTCTCTCTTAGGTTCAATGAACTGGGCGCACTCGACCATATCAAAAAAGATCCAAATACTGTGCCCAACAATAAGACACTGAATGGAAGGATGGATACCTCGCTCAAACCTATTACACTTCTTTTCTTCTAAATTTACCTAATCCTGGGCAAACCTGGATAAGGACAGGAACTTGATCGCATACTGCATCACAGACATAGCTCCCTGCTCGAGCTTCTCAAACTGTTCCAAAAGATGATCACGGAAGGATTCCAGAAAGTATTGACTTTCAAAGATGGCTTCAAAATCAGCCCAAGACATAGATCCCAGAGGATCAACGATTGCCCGAGGGTTGGCATCGGCAAGGACCCGAAGAGCATCCATTCTAGCTTCAATGATAGAGGTCCATTATTCATTTGCCTCGCTAATAAGTTGGTACAAAGCAAGTGAGATGCGAACCTTATTCTCAGAAATCTCAAGGATTTTAAAGACCTTGCGAATCTCCATCATCCAATAATTTGCTTCTATAGGATCACCTGCACTATTGAACTTTGACAGATCCATTCTACAGAACTCACAGAGAGCTTCCGAGATACGGTTAGGAGCATTTTCGCTAGGCGCAGCGACCTCTCGGTTGGCCTCTACTACAGCTGCTATAATTTCTCGAATGAACTGCCCAGCATTTGCCATTCCTCCGAGGATAAACCATTCAGGTTGGACAATGCTTGGGAGGTCCCTAGGTTGGCCATTAACTTCTTCACTAACTTCACCGAGAATCAGAACCCCATGATGACCACGTCCACGGGGATTAGACATAGTTCTATAAGATAGAAAGAATGGAAATCATATCAATAAGGAGGTCTGTATGACCAAGAATAAGCCAGACTAGATTGGAAACACCGACCAAGACTCGGGACAGACACCAATAACAGTGAAATTTGGAAAGAACAACTTAACTATCACCAACTAAGGGTCAAATACCCTAGACATCCAACAATAGGAAAGGACTCTAAGAATAGGCCTTTATAAGATTATTTCTTTCAAATTTCCTTATCGGTTCTCATACAATGCATGCAAACACACAAGCACACAAGCATGATCATATAAAATACTATACAGAAGTCATACAATGCACCCATCGAGACTAAGTGTCTCCCCAATGTCCCTAAGTTTTTGAAATTGAGGCTCTGATACCAATTGTAATGGCTCCGGAATTTAAACCAATATTTTTGAAAAGAGGTATTAAAGCAATTTAAAAGAACTATTAAAGTAAAACCCACAAATACCCCTACCATCATTCACATGTCCACATACATGTCAATCACATGCAATTAAAAGTAAAAGAAATTTAAATCTAATTATTCCAGACCCGGGCACCATTAAAGTGAATAAAAGTGCAGAAAAAGAAGTAAGAAATACAGTACATATAAAATTTCTTCAAAGGTCTTCAAATGTCTTGAAACTCCACTCCAATCTATGCTACTAGATCTTTCCCTAAAATAGAGGGTTAGGCATACGCCTAGTAAAGAAATCTAAACATGTAATATATATGATTGTCGTGTGTGTGTGCGGGTGCACAGAATAGGTATGCGATGCATGCAAGAGAATTCAATAGATTTTCAATGATGTGACCAAGTATAAGATAGTTGTTCCAATTCCATTTTCCATAATTCAAGTGGTTTCCAATACCTTGCCAAATATCAAGTGTACTTGTCAAAACCACACCTTATCAAAATAAGGATTTTTCAAATGATTTCCTATTCTTTATCAACATAAGGTTAACAATTTCATAATTAAGAGTTTAGGCTAATGTTCCATGCTAGTAGCTCATCAACTATCTAACCGTATAATTCCTCGTATTACCCGACTCGATGGGAGGGTCCAGTCAAACTCCCATTGTGCAATGTCATGAACACATGACGTTCAAGGATCAAAATCACGGGGATCAAAATCCCATAAATGTAGTCAACTCAAGGATCGATATCCAATATAAACCAACTATTTTATTCAATTCTAATATTTCTATAATTTCTCAAATTAAGGCCAAACGACCAAATTTCCAAATTTTCTAAGGTATCAACATACCAATTTGCAATTCAACAAGCCCATTTAATAATTCCGATGTCAAATCCCATTTGCCCCAAAAATTTAAGAAGAAATCAAATTTAGGGTTTTAAACATAAATTTGGGGCTTTAGATTTTAAACATGGGTATTATCAAATTAATGCTAAAAGAAGGCCATAGACGACATACATGGAGTCCTAAACTCAATACATATATGTTTAGGAACCTAGGAAACTCTAGACTTGCATCCATACGAATTTTGCGCATAAAAGGGAGATGCGAGAAGCATATACATATATATATGTATAGGGTTAGACCACTCTACCTCTTGAGACAAGATGCACAACTCTAGGTGAGAGTTCTTTGAGTAACCTATGAAATTGTGCCAATCAATGCATAGAGGGAGGCTGGGAGAACAATCTTTGTGAAGGTCTTTTGCTCCAAAAACCCCAAACATGGAGAGGAATGGGAGAGAGATGGGAGAGATGGAGGGAGAAGAGAGATACGACTGAGAGAAGAGAGAAGAGAGAGAGAGAGAGGTGTGCGGTTGAAATGTGATGTTTTTATGTAAGGATATGTAGGGTTGTGTATAAGATGGGTATATATACAACCCTATAAATCAATCTCGAAATTTCCCTTAATGGGCTGCATATCGATATACAATTAACATAGGAGAAGACTAGAAAATAATGCATATCGATATGCACATTAGGAGCATATCAAAATGCACCTTATACACGCGTGACCAGAATGTCCTCATTTCAATATACCCGAATGGTATATCAAAATGCAACAAGGGGGAGAATGGCCAAAGGATTTGTATTTCAATATACATCCAAAGTGTATATCGAAATACTCAAAGAGTGAAGGGTCACCAGACAAGTCCTATATCGATATGAAAATATGTGCATATCGAAATACTCAAATTCGATATACAATACGAGAGGATGTATTTCGATATACACATATGTGTATATCAAAATATAATAGAAGAGAAGGGGGACAGAGAACCAACATATCGAAATACACCTCTTGTGTATTTCGATATACAAGTCCACTAGGGATAACCAATGAAGCATCATTTCGATATACAAGATTCTATGCATATTGAAATGTGATATTGCTCAGCCACCTCCAACCCAGCATATCAAAATGCAAGTGGGGCTGGAACTTCATCATATCGAAATGGAGGGAAAAAATAGAGAAGTCAACAAATTGAAATGTGATTGCCGGACAACTGTGGAAATCACTCGAACATCTACCAACACATCAATTTTCCATACCGAGTATACCAAACTCCTCGTAACTCAACAATCATCTCAGGGATATATAAAATCAATGGAAATTGATTTTTAATCAACCAAAAAGAAATATTAATTCAAAGGAATTAATAAATGGATTTCCTCGAATGTGAATTAAAGG
>NMUG010012943.1:0-10236 GCA_002855965.1 Monotropa hypopitys
ACACAATGCCAGACTAGTCGGCAAATTAGGATCCTACCCCATACATCATGGAGCAATCCAGGGCCGTCGGCCTCACGGACCTCCGACACAATCATTCTGCAGCCGAAGGACAGAACCGACAGTTCCTCATGTGGACCTTCAGCAATCAAAGCAGACTCACCGGACACCCGAAGAAACTAAGTTGGGTCGGCAATGTGGTCTCCTTTAACCTCCGGAATATCTAGCCCAGACGATAAGGAAGCCCTGCGTGACCACTCCCCACTGAGAGGAGGCACAACTTCGACCATCGGACGGTCTTATGCTAGAGGGGTCCACCATTGGCAGCGACAGGTAACAATGACCTATGGCTCAACAACGCACTAGGGCTTGGCCGTACAACTGCTGACGTAGCTCGGGTTGACCTAAAAGCCCACCATCATCTTAGGGCTGACGTCAACACTGGGACCCCCATGTGCATCACACGCTTGCACTTTTGGCGCCAAATCAGGTTGGGACTATAAATACCCTATTGAGGTACTGTACACGCACCTTCTTTCTGATCCCCAACTCTCCGGCTCTCAGTTTCCGATTGCCATTTTCTTTCCCACAGTCACTCACTTAGCCATCGGAGGCCACTCTCGGTCACTGCTGACTGGTGGGCTCTAACCCTTGTTTTGTAGGAGCCAAGCATATGTAACCCCTTTTCTATTATAGGCGACCCCTTTTTTGCTACCCAAAGGTTTTTACAAAGCCCCGTTTCTTACCATCTGGACCAAGCACAGAGGATCCGAAAAGGCAAGCGGAAATCAGCCACCACATTTGGCGACTACGCTGGGGATCTATCATCCTCAGACTCAGGTGACCTCTCATCCATCTCTTTCCTCATCCTCACTGCTTCATTCTTGATGCAGATCGCTCCGTTGACATGTCAGCAAGGGGAGCCACACTGAGCTACAAAGGTATAGGCTTTTTTCCCGCACAGAAATGTTGGGCCACTAATGGTTCACAACCCCCTCTTCCCCTCCCTATGCACGGCTGATGCCAGACTTAAAGAAATAGCTTTCCAGATAGGTGCATGGGATCACGGAAGTCATGAACTACACCACGGGAAGTGGAGAAATAGTGGTGCCGAGCTCCCCTCCTTACGTCAGCACAGTTAGACAGTTCCTTGCTCGGCATCCGACAATTGGGCTAGGAAGAAGGTATTTGTCCACATGGACTTTGACCGTGGTCGAACATATTCGAGAAGCCAAGCAACCAGTTCCCGCACTCCCGCACTCTGATCAAGCAACCAACTGCTCAGTCCGTTCTTCATTCCTCCCAGCGCGTCTAGGCCTCCGATCTAGCAACATGTTTCAGGGTTCTGCTTGCATGGATAAAAACACCACTTTCGACTAGCTGGTGGAAAGAAAGACTCTACTCCCGAGCACCAACCTTAAGCTCGGCAAGACCGGAAGTGCTTAGCTCGGCAGAGGCAAAAGTGCTCCAGCTCGGCAAGCTCTGTGTATATGGCAAGGGATAAGACAGTAGGTTCATACATCTGGGAACTTATTCTGTGGACTGGGGACTTGCTCCTTTATCTTTTTCTGGTCCCACAATAATTATATATCTTTTGTCTTTTCTTATTTGTAGTTATCCGATGTTTAGGGTTTCTTTTTCCTTTTTGGGCCTAATCAGGTCAGTGGCCCATAGTGTACTTAGGGTTTTCTTTCCTCTTTTAGGTTTTCCTAGGTCGCCCTATAAATAGGGGGCTGGAGTACTGATGTAAGACAGTTGTTGAATATTGAAGAAATGGATTCAAGCTGTTGCTTGTTCATCTCCCCCCATTCTCCTTTCGGCATTCCTTGTGAATCAACGAATCGAGATTGAAGCCGTTGTCTAGTATTTTTCGGAAATAATAGATCAGTGAGCCTTGATTCTGGTATTGGTGCACCAATCAATAGATTCAAGAAGAGGATTACACCAGTATTTTTTAGAATCAACGGAAGCATCCTATCTATCTTTCCCCTCTGTTTTTATCTCTCCTCTGCGTTTGAGTTGAAGACTGCAACGTGAATACCCACATTGCATCAGCTGGTATTAGAGATCAGCGATCCGATTCTATCAGAGAGCTCGAGTTTCATTTCCTGGAAGCTATGGCGTATCAAAGCAAGTCTGTTCGAGTTGTTACAGAACATGAACAACTTGATCGATTGGAATAGGCGGTGGAAGATCTGACAGCTCGAGTGGCTTCCATTCGTGCCCAGTTACGACCATCACAACCTTCACGACAGAAACGACGACAACACTACAGGTCTAGTCTACAACCTGTGGAAGGTAACGTTTCACGTGTTCAGAGGACTATCGAAGAGGAATCTCTCTTCGTTGAAGGGGATCTTGACGAGAATATGGTAAGTCATGTTAGTAGTAATGACCAAGGACCAATCTATGATGAGGAATCTCCTCCTGACGAGGTTCTGGCAAGCGGGGAGATCATCTTCGATCCCTTTTCTTCTATAGGTCTTGCTCTCGATCTTATTGGGGAAGGAAGCAAAATTCCTATGTATGATGATGAACCGGCACTATACGCATTCTCAAAACAATCTACAGACTCAGGGGATGCTCTAGAATCAGTCACCGATAAAAGCAATCCCCATCTGTTCACCAAGCCCAAATTAGATGAGGAAGTGGTGCAGCGGGAGCTCGAGCCTGCCGACCAGGTTCTGCAGCCTGGCAGCACGGCGCAGCTCACCCCAAAGCTATGGCAGCTTGGCGGAATGACACACGGCCAGACGGAGAAGCTCGGCCCTCAGCAACCAATGGGTAGGGGTGGACAATTCCTCAAACCTTGCGCTGAGTTGGAAATTCCCGCAGAGCTAGGCACAATTCAGCTCGGCAAAATCCAGCCCGATGCCTCTAGCCCGGGGGACAACTCTCCGATAGTTCAGCTCAACCTGAACAAGACCTCAGCCCTATAAGGCTGGATTCTGAACACTGCTACACGTTTCAAGCAAATGGCCGGCAAGAATTAGAAGAGATCAGGAAGCAGCAACAATACAGCTGTAGCTCGGCAAGCAGTTACCACACTACCAAACAACGGTTCTACCCAGAACAAACACAGCCCCATAAGTGTCACATCCTGAGGCTTTACAATGAGTCAAAGGAAGCAGAGACTTATGAGAATATGTGAAGTGCATCTACAGATACCGACTTGCTAAGGAAGCTTGCATCCAGAGACACTAATATCCCTGGGGCATGCTTTCTACTTTATTGTGAAAAGAAAGGGGGACAGCATGATAGGATTCCAAGTTCGAGGTCAAACTTTCTCCAACCTGGAGAGGATGATGTAGATCGCTCTGTTGATATGTCAGCAAGAGGATCCACACTGAGACGCAAAGGTATAGGCCCTTTCCCTCACAGAAATGTTGGGCCACTGATGGTTCACAACCCCTCTCTTCCCCGCCCTATGCACGACTGAGGCCAGACTTAAAGAAATAGCTTTCTAGATAGGTGCATGGGATTACGGAAGTCATGAACTACACCACGGGAAGTGGAGAAACAGTGGTGCCGATCTCCCGTCCTTACGTCAGCACAGTCAGACAGTTCCCTGCTCGGCATCCTATAATTGGGCCAGGAAGAATGTATTTGTCCACATGGTCTTTGACCGTGGTCAGACATATTCTAGAAGCCGAGCAACCAGTTCCCGCACTCCCGCACTCTGATCAAGCAACCAACTGCTCAGTCCGTTCTTCATTCCTCCTAGCACAGTCAGGCCTCCAATCTAGCAACACATTTCAGGGCTCTGCTTGCATGGATAAAAAGACCACTTTCGACCAGTTGGTGGAAAGCAAAACTCTACTCCCGAGCACCAACATTAAGCTCGACAAGACCGGAAGTGCTTAGCTCAGCAGAGGCAGAAGTGCTCCATCTCGGCAAGCTCGTCTCGCTCTGTGTGTACGGCAAGGGATAAGACAACAGGTTCATGCATCTGGGAACTTATTCCGTGGACTGGGACTTGCTCCTTTCTCTTTTTCTGGTCCCACAATAATTATGTATCTTTTATCTAGGGTTTCTTTTTCCTTTTTGGGCCTAATCAGGTTGGTGGCCCATAATGTACTTAGGGTTTTCTTTCCTCTTTTAGGTTTTCCCAGGATTCCCTATAAATAGGGGACTGGAGTACTGATGTAAGACAGTTGTTGAATATTGAAGAAAATGGATTCAAGTTGTTGCTTGTTCATCCCCCATTCCCATTTTGGCATTTCTTGTGAATCAACGAATCAAGATTGAAGCCATTGTCTAGTATTCTTCGGAATCAATAGATCAGCGAGCCTTGATTCTGGTATTGGTGCGCCAATCAACAAATTCGAGAAGAGGATTACACCGGTATTTTTCGGAATCAACAGAAACATCTTGTCTATCTTTCCCCTCTATTTTTATCCCTCTGATGCGTTTGAGTTGAAGGCTGCAATGTGAATACCCATGCTGCATCAATTCCTCCACGATGGGTGGGGACAACACTCGCGACAATCATCACCGCTGCCTACCTCCTGCTCTGCTGACACTCAGTGTTGCTCAAGACCCACCCGTGGACATGCTGGGGTCCTCTTCTCAACATCTCGGTGAGCATCTCTACCAGAAGGATTATGAGATTGCCTTTCTGAAGGTCCAGCTGGCGAGGCTTGCTGGCGGTTCCCTCCACTACCCTCTAATCCCCCCTGAAGATACGCTGCGCACTGATTCCGAGCACACCAGAAGGCAGTCAGACTTGGAGCGACAGGGAAGGCTGAACGATCACGGATGCTCGGATAAAGGAAAGGCAATCTGTTGATCCCCTATTCTCGAGCACCAGTCGAGAGGCCGTCATGCCCGGTCCTATAGGTACCGACCATCCAGAAGTGTTATATCCAATTCTCGCTCCGGAAGATCTCACGAGACTCTCTACCTCCTTGATGATAGAAACCTGATCCCTGCCACCACACCGGAGACACAGCTCAGGGGAGCTCTGGAAGCAGATCGCAGGCACCGCCGACAAAGGGACCATCAGTGCTTCGGTAGGCATCACGGAGCGGATGACTTCTCTAGTTGCAAGAGAAGGCATCACAGAGGTCATGACTCCCCTCCCCCCAAAAAACATCTAGACCTCATAGACCATCTGAACTACCGTCGAAGTCAGATGGCTCCAAGCCCAGAAAAGAGAGCCACCCAGCAGAAGGCATCCGTCGATGCAAGGTTCTGGCAGCTCAGTCTCTCCCTATTTATCCCAGAAATTGAGATGGCGACTCTCCCTCCAGGCTTCAATCTATCAAAGTTTATAAAGTATGACCCGAAGACAGATGCCTACACCCATCTCATCCACTTCCGGCAGATTATCTCACTATATACCACCGATGATGTCATCATGTGCAAGGTATTCCCCACAATCCTTGGCACTATAGGTTCTCTCTAGTTTAATAAGCTCTCTTCACATAGCATTTCATTCTATCGGTACCTTGAACATGCCTTTATGGCCCGATTCGTCACTAGCAATAAACAAACCAATGAGGTTGATGTCTTAATCAACCTCAGAAAACATCCAGAAGAAAGCCTCCGGCAATATGCGGAGAGGTACTGGGATGAGATCCAGGGTTGTGACCAAATAGTGACCGCTTCCTCCTTCAAAAATGGCCTGGAAAGCAATAGCCAGATCTTTGCCGACCTCACCCTTCACTCGTCAGAGGACATGGATGACCTCATGATCCGGGTAGAGAAGTTCTGCCGATTAGAAGACCTCCTTGCCGAACGGGTGACCCAGCATCGAGATCACCAATTCCAATCCTCACTTTCATCAAACAGCCAGAGGAAGGTCAATGTTGTCAAGGCTGACCATAGAAAAGGCCCGAAGGCCCCGAAGGCCCACAAATTTATTGTTGAGACCATAGTATTCACCGAACCAATCTACTCGGTCTTAAAACACATTGAGAACCAGTCTTATTTGTATGGTCGGACCACAAACTTGGAACGACCGGTAAAACAAAGGACAAAAGGATCCACTGCACCTATCACAAGAAGCAGGGACACTTCATGACCGGGTGCAAACCCTTTAAGTCGTATTTGGAGTATCTAGTGCAATCAATTAGAGGAGGTCGTTCCAATGATCAATGTGATCCATGGCCCCCTCAACAGAGAATCAGATGCTCACCTCTGTGCAGAGATCGATCAGGCCTCTGCCCCAAAATAAGTGCTCACAGTCGGATCTACTGCAAAGTGGAAATATGCTACTGAATGGTCAGGCTAGTCTATCACATTCACGGAGAAAGATTTTGACTGAGTCCAGTTGCCGCACAATGATGCTCTAGTGGTCACTCTTCGCGTTGGACCACCCAACGTCCGGCGCATCCTCATCAATCAGGGAAGCTCCGCCGAGGTAATGTACTTCTCCTTATTTCAATCACTCAAACTTTCTGCTGACGATTTGTAGCCTGCCAATGTCCCTCTGGTCAGGTTCAATGGAGCTCCTGTCTGGCTGCTCAGCAAGATCACCCTCCTATTCTGGGTAGGGTCTAAGATGGTATACATGGAGTTCATAGTCGTCGATATTCTGAGTCCCTACAATGCCATTATTGGCCGGACCTGGATCCATTCTATGCATGCCATCGCCTCCACTTATCACCAGGTTGTTCGGTTCATTGGAGCCTCCGGACGACAAGAGGATATCTACGGCGACCAGTCAGCATCTAAAAAATGCTACATCTCAGCCATCCGGGAAAATAAAGAAATGAAGAAGGTTTAGTGGGTAGAAGACCCAGATGCTCCAGTCCTTGAAAACATCGGCGCTCCAGCAGTCGACAAAAAAGTTGAAGAGCTTATATCGATTATGATCAATGAAGATGGCAGCCGGTCATTCCTCATCGGATCTTTACTTTCCAAACTAGAAGAGATGGTAAGTTTTCTCAAAGCGAACATTGAGGTCTTCGCCTGGACACCATACGAGATGCCCAGTGTCAATTCGTCGTTCATCTGTCATCAGCTGAATGTCGATCCCTCCCGATATCCTGTTCTCCAAAGACCATGACGCTCCTCTCCGGTACACACCCATGCAGTCATAGAGGAAGTGGACTGGTTACTCGAAGCAGATGCCATCTGGGAAGTCCAATACCCCACCTAGTTGGCCAACACCGTCGTCGTAAAAAAAAAGTCTAGCAAGTGTTGAGTCTGTATCGATTACACCAAGCTCAACGATGCCTGTCCGAAGGACTGCTTTCCCTTGGACAGGATTGATCAGTTTGTCGACGCTTCTGTCGGACACCAAAGGCTCAGATTTATGGACGCCTATCGGGGCTATCACCAGATTTCTATGGCATAGGAAGACATGGACAATACAGCCTTCACCACACCCAAGGGGGTATACTGCTACAAAGTCATGCCCTTCGGCCTCAAAAATGCCGGAGCCACCTATCAGCAGATGGTCCATCGGATGTTCTCCAAGCAGATCAGAGACACAATGAAGGCCTATATCGACGACATGGTCGTCAATAGCAAGCTTCTGACCGATCACATCCGGCATCTTATGGAAGTCTTCTAGATCCTCAAAAGGCACAAGCTCTGTCTCAACGCTGAGAATTGCGCCTTCGAGGTGGGGTCTGGAAAATTTCTTACTATCTTGTCACCAGCCGGGGCATAGATGTGGACTCCTCCCAGGTCACAACAATATCCAATCTAAGGTCTCTATCAACCATCAAAGAGGTTCAACAGTTGACTGGCATGGCGGCAACCCTCAATAGGTTTATCAGTCTGTCATTAAATCTCTATCGACCGTTCTTTCAGGCAATCAAGACCAACCGGCGAAGCTACAAGTGGATGGAATAATATGACCAGGCCCTCCAACAACTGAAGTAGTACATCTCCAGCCCTCCAGTTCTGGTGACATAGAAGGATATGGAGCCCCTCCTTCTCTATCTAGCTGTCTCCCAATATGTAGTCAGCTCTGTCTTTTGCCGAGCTGAGGGGATAAAGCATCAACCGGCCTACTACACCAGCAAAACTCTTCTTCCTACCGAAACTAGGTACTTTCTCCTTGAAAAACTTGCTCTTGCTTTGGTTTTTGCATCCAGGAAACTCCTCCTCTACTTCCAACAACATACGATCATGGTGTTGACGAGCATCCACTAAGGGCAGTCCTCCAGAAAGCCGATCTTTCAAACCGGATCTCAAAATGGGTGGTCGAACTGGCAAACTTCGATATCAAGTATCAGTCCAGAACGGCCATCAAAGCCCAGCTCTTGGCCGACTTCGTCGCAGAGTTCTCTCTTGGGGTCATCCCCCAAGAAACTCAAACAGAGTCTCCGGCCAATGACCAGGATCAGCTGCCTGCCTCCTCATCTGCTGCTCCACCTCCACAATGCTCCGGTACTTGTACTCAGCGCACGACAAAACAATGTCAGCTATTCTATGGGGACACTTGGAGACTGCATGTTGACAATGCATCAAACAACAAGGGCTCCTGTGTAGGCATTGTTCTGGTCTCCCCAAGGGGAATTATCCATGAAAATTCACTATCTATTGACTATCCAACCTCTAACAATGAGGCAGAGTATGAAGCTCTGGTCTCCGGACTCCGTCTTGTCAACTATATTAGAGTTGAGGATATCTTCGTCTATAGCGACTCTCAGTTGGTCGTCAATCAATTGACCGGAGAGTACGGCACCAGAGATGACAGAATGTGCAAGCACCTTAGCTCCTCCATCAATGAAATGCAAAAATTCAAGACCTTCCGGATACAGCATATTTCCAGGGAGCACAACTCTCATGCTGATGCTCTAGCAAAGTGATGTAGGACAAAGGCCTATATGTGCTACAAGTAGAGCTGAGAGGAATATCGAGCAGACCTTAGCCCCAGCAGAGCATAGTACCTCTTTGTTGGCTCGGAAAGCAACCAATAGGGGGGGTGAATTGGTCTCCAACAATAACAACCAAATAAAAATTATTTCTATGAAACTTATTATTTAATCAACCAAGAACTATATCAAAATATATTATAATTTTTATTCTAAAATCAATACCAAAACCCTTCTGTTACACGTAATTTTTACCACAAAATATATTAAACACAATAATGAAAGTGCAAAGGATAGAGAGAGAGATAGACAAAACACAAAGAGTTATAGTGGTTCAATAGGGCGTGTCTCTCCCTACTTACGTTCACTTCCCCCACAACGTGTGAAGGATTCCACTAACGTAAGTAACCACTTAAGGTGATTACAAATTACAAGGTAAATAAGGTCCTTCAAGGGTGGCCTCCAACTGTTATAAATTAGACCTTCAAGGGTGGTCTACTACCGTTATCCTAGGACATTCACGGGTGGCCTACAATCTTTCATTGAGGACCTTCTAGGATGGCCTCCAACCTATCAACTAGGACCTTCAAAGGTGGCCTACAACCTATCACTACAAGGGTCTAATCCTTGTTTACAAAGTAAACGTAAAAGATCAAAGTAGGAGTTTTTGATTAACTCCTTAACAAGTGTAAACCTAAGAAGAAAGAAGAAATAAAATGTAAGAACAAAAGTATAAGTATTCTTCTTCTTCAATCTTCAAGGTGACCAAAGGTATGTGACAATGTTGAAGCTTCTTGTCTTGGTCTCTTGAGGACTTGAGTGTTGATGAATGGTTGAACAATGTTGGCTTGAATTATCACTTCAAAAACCCTTGAAGTTCTCTATTTGAATGTATGAAAGTTGACAGAAAAACTGGAGAGTGTTCTAAAACAGTCTACAAGGCAAACACATAACATAATATACTAAAGTAAAACAAAATATCCAACCGACTGGCCAACCGGTAGACCGGCCGGTGAGACAGTCGGTGAGCCGGTCCAAAATCCGGTTGGCTAATTTTTATCCTTTTGGGTTTGAGTTTGCTTCCATATAGTCCTGCACTATTTTGATACACAATCCGGGAATTATACTGAGGCAGAATATTATCTAAGACATATTTCTATATAATTCAAATTTAATTCAAACTTAAATTTGAATAATTGAAACATTCTAAACTTCAAACAAAACCATAATCCATGTGACATCAAATAAGCCAATGAGAGGATGCCAAGTACCCAAGGAGAATGATAATTGAAATCATAATATATTCAATGATTTAAATGAAATCATATTACCTTTTAGAATAAAAATCCCAACACTTCATTCTATAATAAAAGTATATTATTTGAATTCTTACCTAAAGTAAAGTTGATATTATTATGGATGATATACAAGACATAGATTGTGATCCATGTAAAAAGATATTAAC
>NMUG010012944.1:0-10236 GCA_002855965.1 Monotropa hypopitys
GAGAGATATCTTTGCAGTCACTAACTTGTTAGTTTGGACACTTGTTGCATGTGGTAATATAGAAAACCCTTGAGCTTTCAGTTTGACATATCTAGTTAAGAGTTGTTATTTATATATTGTGTTTTAGTGTTTTACTTCTTACTGCCATTCGATGCGTTTAATGAGCTGTTACATGTGCAGTTAAGAAAATAGGATTTACGAAGGATCCACTTAGCATCCTGCCTTAAAGCTATTATTGGAAGAAGACCATTCAAAAGAGGATAGCTTGAAAAAGACTAAAAGCTTGAGCCAAGATCTGCATCAGTACCAACACTATTGGGCCAAGACGTCGTTTAGTTGCCTTAGCTTTCATTTTCACATATCCTATCTTTGTACTATTTCAGTTGTAATCTATAATAGATAGGTTTTTCTTTTCCAAGGAGTATCCCATTTGATACTACCTTGAGAGGCTAGTGAGTACTTAATCGTACTTCACCTTA
Source organism: Monotropa hypopitys (assembly GCA_002855965.1). Taxonomy (NCBI): domain Eukaryota; kingdom Viridiplantae; phylum Streptophyta; class Magnoliopsida; order Ericales; family Ericaceae; genus Monotropa; species Monotropa hypopitys. Next base: position 480 of record NMUG010012944.1, read on the forward strand.
GCACTCGACTGAGCGTTGATTTTCTATCTATTGAGAGTGCTTTGACAAGGGGTGTGCTTTAACTGTAGCACATCACTTGGTTTTATATCTTTCTAGCCATACACTGTAGCACGAGCACAAAATACCTACCCCGGTGAGATTCGAGCTTATATCCAATGTATAATCTTTCAGTTGGGAAAGGGCCAAAAGCCCTCGGGTAGAGTTCTTAGTGTGTATTGGCACCAGGCTCTTTCATTGTCGACCTTTACAGTTGTTCCCAAATAAACCTATGCCTTCACGGGTGTAGTCAGGACGTGCGGTAGTCCTGCAAAATCTGTGGCCTTGCGGGGCGCAGTCAGGGTCGAGACTGACCTTGAAACCTTTGCCTTGCGGGGTAGAGTCGGACTCGGGGGAGTCTGGGTGAGTGAGCCTCGGCCCAGGAAGGGTTCGGGAAGATAGAGACTGCGTGGGCTCTATTGTGGAGGTGTCCTAGCTTAGGTAGAAGTTAGGTTGAGAGTTTTGGCAAAAACGTCTTGTAAAAGTGATTACATATTGGATACCGGGGTGCTCCAAGAAGGAAACCACCCCGAAGAGTGGAGTAGGCGATCGGTCGAACCACTATAAAAATCCCTGTGTCACTTCTCTTTGTCTCTCACCTCCTCTTACTTACTTTGTGCTTTCGTTGTGTTTAAATTTATCTATCTCACTCACACACTTGTTTTTATTTTGGTTTAAAATAAAACAATTGCTTCAAAGAAAAATATCAAAAGAGTTTTAAAAGGATCATAAAATCAGAAAACCTATTCACCCCCCTCTAGGTGTTTTATTATAGTCGATGCAGAGTCGCATCGTTCCATCTTTCTTCTTGACTAGCAAAACCGGTGCTCCCCATGGTGATGAGCTAGGTCGGATGAAATCCTTATCCACCAGTTCTTGAAGTTGCGCCTTCAATTCCTTTATTTCTACGAGTGCCATTCGATAGGGTGCTTTGGATATTGGTTGGCTTCCTGGAATAGTCTCGATACTAAACTCTACTTCTCGATCAATGGGTATTCCTGGCAAGTCTTTGGGAAAAACATCAGAGAAATCACGAACTACGGGGATATCGGATACTGAACGAGTACTTGGTATTGTAGATAGAATGCTGCAAAGGTAACCTTGACATCCTTTCTGCAATAGTCGACGAGTGTGTGCCATGGACACAAAATATGGGGGTGATGCGACTCTTTCTCCTTCTAGCTTGGCTTCTTCCTCTCCGAGTCCTACAAAGATTATACACTTCTCCGCGCAATTGATCTTAGCTTTGAATAGGGACAACCAATCCATTCCAATAATTGCATCGAAATGGGACATAGCTAGGGGGATAAAATCGATTGAGGTGTGAGCTTCATTCATCGAAACGTCACAATTCCTAAGAACGGATGAGCATACGACTCCCTTGCTCATGGGTTGAGATACGAGCAAGTCAAATCCTAACGGTTCAAGATTTCTACAAATTTTCTGAGAGTGGGGTTGTGAAATGAACGAGTGAGTAGATCCTGAATCAAATAAAGCATAGGTAAGAATTCCACAGACAAGAATTCTACCTACCACCACGGCTTCGTCATTGCAGGGATCTCCGGGGACTAAAGAGAAAGCTCTTCCTTGACGCTGGTTCCGGTTGTCACGAGGGTTGATCCTTGGTGCACCTATGGGTATCATATTGGCTCCTGTTGATGGCTTTGGATAGTCTTTCTTGAAATGGCCCTCCTGGCCACAGCCGTAGCATGTTAAGGGTGCTCGGATTCCGTTGCCTTGATTTCCCATCCTCCTTTGATCATCTCTCCTTCCTCCAAAATTTGCCTTCTTTTGTGGAGCAGCTCTTCTTGGCACTTGGTGTTACCTCTTCTGCTCCTGATAGCGTCTCGTCTCCTCTGCGTCTTGTTCGACCAATAGGGCTCGATCTAGAACATCAGTATAAGTTGATAGTTGAAGGGGTCGCACAATCTTCTGAATCTCTGGTTTTAATCTGTCCTCGAAGCGTCTTGCCTTCATTTCTTAAGATGCTACTAGGTACGGAGCATAGGCGGCAAGATTTGTAAACTCAGTTTTATAAGCAGCCACTGTCATCATCCCTCGTTGCTTCAGGTGCTCGAACTCCATCCTTTTCGCAGTCTACATTGCCCTAGGGATAAATTTCTCTCGAAAAACCTCCAAAAAGTTTTCCCAGTTCATCTCTAGTTCCACAGAATTTTTCAAGTTCCACCAACGGTTTGCTTCACCTTCTAGCAGATACGAACTACTTTCTGCTGATCAGAACATCTCAGCAATCGGAAATTCTTTTCCAAGGCCGCGATCCATTCATTTGCTCTTACCGGGTCCATTCCTCCCTGGAAGGTAGGGGGTTTCAACTTTAGAAATTCTTTCACCGCTGCGAAATTAACCGCTTGCTCAATTGGATCCACCAATGCTTCCTCCTCGGGGTTAGGCAGCTCGTTCACGGGTCCTGGATGGTTGAGGTATTGATTGAGCATTTCCTGCTGGGTCTGAAAAGTCCCAGATAACATTCTGACCATGTCGCGCAATTCGGCTACTTCGTCGTTTCCTTGATTGTTGTTGCGAGTGTTAACCATTCTACTTCTGAAAAGATTTTCAGTCAGAGACATAAAAAGAGATCGATTTAATTCATAATAAAGATAAAGGTTCGTCATGAAACAGGAATGCTAAACATGCTAGATGATAATTAAGAGACTAATAATGCTAATCGTCATCCGAGTAGTTAGGCCACTCGTAGGATGGATAGACCCACTCCTCCCGATCTATATTAACGAATTCCTCGTCTTCCTCGTTTTTGCTTGGATCCTCCTCAGAGTCTTCTTCAGGGTTATTCTCCAAATCGAGGTCCCAACCTTGATCGTGCCATTCTATGGGCTCCTCCTCTTCGTTAACTGCTTCTTCTTCCTCGGGTGGAACATCATCGTTATTGACGAATAGAACTCGATTTCTGGCTCCCTCCATGAGGTATTCGAACTCCCAATCCTGGATGGATGCTCTCGCTACCGCACAAGCTCGTTCCAATAGCTGCAGGTGATAGTTAATCATTCTCCGAACTTCTTCTTCTGAGTTATCTTCAAAATGCACCACGACTTGGGCCACAAGATCAGAAGTGATTGTCGCAGAATCAGCGTGTGCATGTTCTTTAACTTCCTCGCTTACTATATAGACATCTTCCACTTCCTCGGGTGCTGCTGGAGGTGGTACTACCTCATGATCGCTTTCTGAATCACTGCTCAAGAAGTCGCTGGTAGCATAATTGCTTCCACTGCTAGACATAGCTAAAATATACATACGTAACAAAAATAAGTTCATCTCCAAGGGTTAGCAGATATTTCTAACGTACTAGTGAGTGCCTTGGTCCTAACTCTGGGTTTGTTTGAAATACGAAAACTTTTGCTCTGATACCACTGTTGTCACGACTCAATCTCACATGAGTCATGACCGGTCAACGAGCAAGCTTGCTAAAGACCCTATTAAATGAGTTTAGGGATTCATCGAATAATTTTAGATTGAAATAATAGCAGAAAGCGTGAAATAACCCAGAGAGTGCATCACTAGTGAAAGTACCCACAACAGTTCATTTATTCAATCAGGGAGATATAAAACAAGCCCCAAGGGCTAATACATATGATGATCAAAAACTGAGATATAAAAACTCCAAGAGCTCCTACTCCTGTTCTTTAAATCCTGAAAAGAGTTTTAGAAAAACGCATAAGCTATAAAGCTAGAGTGAATTCAGTACATGCCCAAACTACAAGTTTCATGGACAACCAAGATCATTTCCTACAAGTAAATCATTTCAGATAAACATAGTATGAGTGGCTCAATAGCCTCAAGAGTAATATCAGTGACCCATCCCGGTCATATCAGATTTTCGGCATCTTCCATACATGATCCTGCAACAAGTGCATATTGATTGCTTTGGGTATTCCACCCGAAAAGTATGACTGTCAACCAGTCTATCAAGCCAACCAATTACAGCCTCCACGGTACCAGAACAAGGGGAGCTACCCCGCAATTTGCAATGTGGTATGATATCATCCAATGACCATCTGGTTTGGTCCCAACCTTATAACTTGTCCCTTCATGCATGGTATCTGACCCTGCCCCCAGCATTCGGGCCCTTATCCGTTTTGACCATATTCTGTGGCCATGTCATATCCGTGCCGAGAATCATATAAAATATTTTCCACTTCATGTTTGTCCATGTAAAATGGGGTTTTCAAGTTCTTCTCTTCATATTTGCAAGAGTAATAACATAGTAGGGTTTTCCCGGCTCAATAGCCATAACAGTAATTTATAAAATGAGTGAACAAGTGTGTAAAAGTACGAGTAAAGAAGGCATGTACAGATTTAACTTTTTCTTGGGTTGATTTCCTTTTTGGTTAATACTCCAAATCTGCCACAAAACATAAATAACATAAACTTAAGCTTCTGCCGAACAACTAAGGTTACTGCCGAGCTAACTAAGCTGGTCTGGGCTGAGCTACTAGCCCGAGATGACTAGGCTGCTCTGGCCGACTGGTCGATCTCCGGGTAGATCAAGTGAACGAAGACCTTCTGTCTGGAGGACAGTGGCTGGTTGGTAGGATCAGGAACACGTTTTAATTAATCGCCTGGGTTCTAGAGAACTTTCTAGGCCGAAAGGTCCTTCTGCCGAACTACGGCTTGGCCGAGCAAGGCCCTGCCGAGCTGGTGGCCTGCTGGACTGGGGTTCTGCCGAACAGAGGCTTTACCCGAGCTGAGCTCTGCCGAGTAAAGGTTAGCCGAGCAGAGGCTTTCCCGAGCAGGGGTTCTGCCGAGCAAACGCTCTGCCAAGCAACTAACTCTGCCGAACTGCCAATCAAGGGCACTGGTGGAATATGGCAGTGCGGGAAATGATGTTTCGGGCATAACTACAAGTCAAAAAGGACAATAAGATGATTGTAAGACTCTAGGGCTAAGTGCCCGAGCTACTGGCTATTTAGCCGAGCTCAGTTTAGTTAAAGAAGACTGAGGCGGATTGTCCCTTTTGCCGAGCAGAAGTGCTCCAGCAAGTGGGAGATCGGCAAGTGTTACGGGAAGGTCAGTAGAGTTCACGAGGTGGTCTGGCATAACTGCCGAGCTGAAGGAAGCTCAGCGAGAGGGTCATGCGTTCTGTCCGAACTGACTTGGCCTAGAGCCGAGCTACCGAACAGTGAAACAGGGGTCTGGGTTGCCTCGGTTAAGCCAAGGGAGGCTGTCGAGCAAGCTTTAGTGCGGCCAAGTCATTTAATGGACTTGCCGAGCTAGAATAGGAACAAAACTTAAGGAATCATGGCTGAAGGACTAAGGGGCTTACCTGAGATCACAGGAACTGCTCGGATAGGCTTCTGCCGAGCTGAGTGCTACGGGGGAAAGCTGGTCCGGACAACGGTTCTGTTGCTTTGCTGGAAGGTTTGGCCGAACTGATGCTATCAGAACAAGTGGTCCGGAGGGCTGCTGCACTTCAAAAATTATCCTAAGTGTTGGGTTTGCCGAACAATGGAACGTCGACAACAATGGTTCTCTCTCTCTCTCTAGAGCTTTGATGCAAGATTGAGTTGGTGTGAAAATGAATGCACTCCAAGGTTTGTTTATATATGGGTTTGGAAGGGGTTGGGGTAGTAGTTGGGATCATTTATGGCTGATTGGACGCTACCTTAAACCTGCCGAACAAGTCAGGGACTTTTCATATCGAAGTCAGGCCTGAGCTCTGCTAAGACAGTCTGAACCTGCGACTGAGTTGTCCCATCCGTGTTAGGCGGCTGGTCAGTCCGGATGGGACTCGACCCTGCAGCTCGGCACAGCTGCTGCCGCGCAGCTGGCAGGGGTCCGGAGCGGGGCGGTCGGTTGAGCGGCCGGACTGGGCCGAACTGGGTTGATTCGGATTGATCGGTTGGTTGTGCGGCAGTTTGGGCTGGGCTGGACTGGTCCGTACTGAACGGCTGGGCTCACTTCTTTGGGCCTTTAGCTCACTTCTTTGAATTTCCTAAGGATTCAATACTCCAATACTAACCCAAATGTTTTTAAACATTTAAGTATAATCCGAAAACACTTCTAAAAATTTAATTAATTAAAGAAATCCTATTTAATTGGGACGGGGTCTCACAGGTACAGTCAACTTCAAAGAGACACATACATTCTATCCCAACACTCACAACACAACTGCACAACACAAAGTAAGTCTGTCTCACTGATCACACCAATCGCAAACTAATCCCACAATGCACTCTCAAACAAGCTCCAAAGGGGAACAACATCGCAAAACAGAGGTGTCCAAGCGCAAATGGACACGGCTCCAATGGGTACGACAACAATTTGGATTCGCACGAAGACACGGCGAACAAGAATGAATGCACAAAGGCAACCCGTAAGACAAGAGGGCACGAAACAAAGATACGACTCCCCAAAACAAGCACTACGGAGTAGATGATTCTACACACGTAAGACGAACAACACATTGCCACTCCAACAAGTGCTACAAGGAGAACCACGAGGAGTCAATCGCACATGACCACGAATCAAGGAATCCTAGTAACGACAAGGATAAGGCACGAGTGCACGCGACAACATTTCTAATAAGGATGATAGAGACCATCGATCAAGTACATTGATCCACGAGAGTAGAAGAGACAATGATCAACCAAGGAACGACATGCACTCACCGATCCCGCAAAGGTTAAACAAGAAGGAATTTAACATGCCGAGAAAGAGACGCACGACCAACCATGTTCCACAATCACAAAGCAGTGAAGGAATCACCCAAACTATGATTCACCTCCTATAACCTTATACCAAAATGAGAAAGCAACTCTAACTCTCGTCTCCAAGTTCTACGCAAGACACATGATACCTCAATCCATCAACTAATTTATTCCATCTCTTCCAAACTCATGACTTCAACCCAATCCACATCCCAAAATTTAAATCACCAAGCAAGGTCACTACATTTCTATCTCTCAACCCAAAACCATTTCCTCTTTACATTACTATCCAACAAGGTAAGAAACCCAAATACCACTTCTAGGAAGAACCGTGAGATAGTCACACACGTACCATAACTTCAAGGCATCAAGGTAGAACTAAAATCCTCAAACCACTTTTCCAACTCACAACACAATTACAACACCTCATCGAGCAACACCAAGGCTGTAACAATCCATATTTCCAAATTATATTTCCGGAATTTGATTTGCCTTTAAATCAAATTATGAATCTTGATTTAGTTTTTATTTTAAAATTTCGTTGCGATTTTGAGGTGGTTGACCCTATGATGAGGTAGAGGATTCGATTACGAATCCAACGCAACTTTAATCACCTCAATCGGAGGTCGGACGAAGAAGTTATGATCAAAATACTCTCAGAAGTCTCACATTTCAAATTTTGGAAAATTCCTCCAAGGGACCGGTCTCCCTTATAGCAAGGGACCGGTCTCCTTCAATGAAGAAGGGTCCGAGGTGTGGAGGGACCGGTCTCCCCTATAGCAAGGGACCGGTCCTCTCTATGCTGATTTTTGAAAAATTGGGTTAATGAAGGGAAGTTTGGTCCATTCACCTAGGGGACTATATATATCATTATAAGCACGATTTTCTCATCTTCTTCCTCATTTTAACCTAGCTCCTTCTCTCTCTACCTCCATGGGAGCCTCCCTCTCCCTTCTCTCTACAATTTAAAGACCCTCCAAGCTCCCGTTGGAGTTTTGGTAAGAAGGAACGTCGATCACCGCGTCGTGGGCTCTCTGGTAACCCACATATCGAAGTCATACTCCAAGATTTTCGGGTAAGTCTTCCTTGGAGTGATTTCCTTATATTGGTTCTTTGGAGACTTGGATTTTCCTTGACTTTGGCTTTCCATTGATGTGTATAGTTTGTATCGGTGCCAAGGATTTCGTGGCTAGGATTTCCGTCATTTTCGGAGCTTAAGGTAAATATGCTTATATCTCGTGTCTACGTGATTGTATTAGGCCACTAAATTGATTTACACAATTAAATTTAAAAGTTTTCTTAAAAACCCATATTTTGGAAATTATGAAATTTGACTTGTTTGACAAATTGGAATTGGACTCATCCTTGCATTGGATTAGAGTATTCTTGATGGTTGTAGGAGTATGTGATAAGAAATTGAGGTCTAGGACTCATGATTGGATTATTGGAATTTGACGAGAATTTGGGGTTTGGTTCTAGGTGTTAAATTTAGTGGAATTAAGTGGTGATCTTGGGCCCGCTAGGTGTTCGATAGAATACCCGAGAGGCATTCATGTGTGATTAATGATTTCGTAGAAGTGTTGGACTTTGGTTAGGTCCTTGTAGGTGACCTTGGATGGATTTGAGAGGTTCTACTTAGGCTCTTGGGTGTGTAGCCTTGATGTCTTGGCTTGGTCCTCGTATGTGACCTTGAGTTAATGATTGAGAAGTTATGTGATTAAATTAGGTATCCTTTGTGACTACGACCCTTGTGTGCACTTGTGCACATTAGGTATTTGTTGAAATGCCTTGGTGAAGAGAATTGGGTTGTATGTGTGAATTTGTTACACTAGACTAGGGAACTCGTTCCTAGGCTATCGACACTTGTGGTAGAATGATTTGGGTGAATTCGTCACCATTGATTTGGGAACTCATCCCTCGTTGGCAAACTAGTGGCCTTTGATGGAGAAAATGTCTCCTTTGATTAGCACTCGAAAATCTACTCAATTCACCTATTAAACAACAAATTCTAAATAACCAAAGTGTGAGTGTAGTGTGGGTGGCCAAATGATGTGGCCCTTGATTGTTGTTAGATAGTGCATCCCTCGTGGCACTTTGTGAGTTGGTGTATCCCTCGTGACACCTCGTTTTCGGTGCATTCCTCGTGGCACCTTGTGTAATAGTGCATCCCTCGTGGCACTTCGTATGTGATGGTGTATTCCTCGTGACACCTCATATGACAGTGCATCCCTCGTGGCACTTCGACGTGAGTGAGTGCATCCTTGTTCTCGTCAAGGAGACTCTAAATCGATCCCGGGCTTAATGGTTTTCCAAATTGGTTTTCAACATGATGGTCCATGTTTGGGGTAGACCGGTCCTTACACGTGGGACGGTTCGAGACTCATGTGATCCTTTCAAAATATAGTCTACTTTGGGGTAAGCCGGTCCTTATTTAGTGAGGCGGCCGAGACTTGTGAGACATGGTTTTAAAGTGATGTTAAGCCGGGAGTCGAACACACTATTAAAACAAGATAATCAATTCACCAATGTGTACCTATATATATGTATATGTCGACGGTGATTTCTGACACTGTCGTTGAATGCTTCAATAAACTGGATCTTTGACCTTCTTCCTCGATAAACGTCTCACTAATAGTCAACCTGTCACAAACTTGCTGCACTCAAAGAGAAATCGTTAGAAGACCCCCCGCCTCTGCGGCTTAGAAGGCCCTCCGATGATTAAGTTAGTCCCAAATGGAGCAACGAAATCCTTATCAAAAAAGAGGAAAACAGGAGAATTGGTTAGACCGTACCTTTCACTGGTGGGAAAAATCCCCTTTTTGTATCTCTGCTCTCCTCATTAATGATGATCTTCCAACTCCTTGATTTCTCATCAAAGAGGGGGAATGAATGTGGGCAGAAGACCCCTCGTCTTCTGTAACAGTCACATCCTTTCCAATTCTTCATTTAATCTCCTCAGAACATTCTCTCTGACAATATGAACATAACTCCTGCATTTATGGTTTCAGACTGACCGTTCAACGTCCAAACGTATGTTC
>NMUG010012945.1:0-10235 GCA_002855965.1 Monotropa hypopitys
AATCAAAATTAGGGTTTTATGAAATTTGGGGCTTTCATGATCTAGTCCAAGGATAATGAAATTTATCCTCTAGGGAGTGAGAATACATTCCTAGAGACTCAAGCACAATACTAATTTTAAGGAGTATAGCCAAAGACACTCAATACATACATCATCTCGATTTTATCTGAGTTTCAAGGAGGGAGAAGAAAGATACATACATATATATATACATGGTTTGTAAAACTCTACCTTGAGAGAGGAGAAAAAAATCCAAATTCCAGCTTTTACCAAATGAAGAATCTGAGATGGTAGATGCGTAGAGCTTGACATTGTGAGCAACGTTGATGAAGGCCTCAAGGCCAAACTCCTTGTGGATTTGGGGGAAAGTTGGAGAGAAGGGAGAGAGATTGAGTAGGAGAAGGAAGAGGGATAGAGAGAAAAGGTGTTCTGGATAAAATCTAAGGGTTTTCCCCATATTTGGGCAAGTATAAAGCCCTGGGAGTGACCGAAATACCCCCACTTAGACTTACAAAAATTTGCATGCAACCCGTTACTGGTAACGCGACATGACCCATTACCGGTAACGCAACTCTCCGGACTTTCCTAACATGGCCCATTACCAGTAACGCAACATAACCCGTTACCAGTCATGCAAAACTCTAGACTTCAGCCACAACACCCGGTTATCGGTAATGTTCCATGACGGTTTACCGGTAACGTGATCCTCTGCAACTTCACCAAAAACTGCTACCGGGCTATTTCAGGCCTAACTTCTTCGTCCAAACTTTAATTTTTTTTTGAAAAGTGTCCAAACTTTAATTGATGTGTTCCAAGTTGCGTTGGGTTCATAATCGAATCCTCTATGACTAACATAGTCTCACCATTTCATCAACCGAATAAATTTTCGAATTATTTTAACAAGAAAAATCCTAATATATATATAAATATTAGAAAAATCGCAAGGAATTTAAAATTTTCCAGAGTGTGACAAACTACCCTCCTTAATAAAATTTCATCCTCAAAATTTGCCGAATTTAAAAATAAAGATGTAAGAAAAGAGTGGTACCTCGTTTGAACAATTACGGGTATTTCTCCACCATGTCTTCTTTTCGTTCCCATGTGGCCTCTTCCCAATTCTAGTTCCTCCAAAGGACCTTTACCAACGATATTGTCTTTCCTCGCAAGATTTTCTCTCGAGAATCTAGAATTTGCAACGGATTTTCCTCATATAATATGTCAGCTTTCAAAGCTAATGTGGACTAATCCAATACGTGGGATGGATCCGGCTCATATTTTCATAACATAGACACGTGAAACACGTCATGGATGTCGGAAAGCGTATAGGGCAAGGCTAAATGGTACGCAACTTTCCCTATTTTTCCACAATGTCGAATGGGCCAATAAAATAAGGTGCGAGCTTTCCCTTCTTATCGAAATGAGATACTCCTCGGCGAGGCAATACTTTCAAAAATACATGGTTTCCTACCTCAAATGACAATGGGTGACGAAGATTATTTGCGTAACTCTTGTGGCGACTCTGTGTTGTCAATAATCGCTGGTGAATCTTCTTAACTTGCTCGGTAATCTATTGCATTGCCTCTGGTCCCATAACAGCGGTGCCCCTAACCTCGGTCCAACAAATCGGTGATCTACATGGTCGACCATACAAAGCCTCATAAGGCGCCATGCTAATGCTAGAATGGCAGTTGTTGTACGATAATTCTACCAAAGGTAGACGATCCCACCAACTTCCATAATAATAAAAAATGCATGCTCGCAATATATATTCTAAAACCTGAATGGTACGCTCGGATTGTCCGTCCATTTGTGGATGAAATGTTGTGCTGATTGAAGGTCGGTGCCAAAAGCCTTCTGCAAGCTCCTCCAGAAACATGAAGTGAAACGGGGATCGCAATCGGACACAATAGACAAGGGTGCTCCATGCAAATGGATGCCTCATGAACATATAGTCGGCCCAATGAATCCACTGACTGAGAGATCCGGATGGGTAAAAATGTGCTGACTTTGTTAACCGGTCCACAACAACCCATATAGCATCTCTACCTTCATGTGATCTCGGCAAACCTGATATGACGTCTATGGTGACATGCTCTCATTTCCATTCTGGCATGGGTAACGGTTGTAGCATCCCTGCTGGACGTTGCTGTTCGACTTTTATTTGTTGGCAAACGAGACATCTTATAACAAAACAAGTTATATCCTTCCTCATACCTGGCCACCAAAACTGGCATCGCACGTCATTATACATCTTGTCTCCTCCCGGATGCATGACAAATGGTGAATGGTGAAACTCATAGAGGATCTCCTGTCGACAAGCCAATGGAACAAATAATCTTCCTTTGTGACAAATACTCATGTCCTCATAAACTGCCCAATCTTGTGACGCTTCTCCATGAAGGCATTTGGAACGGATGACTGTGGCTTCCTCATCTGTGGCTTGTGCCTCCACTACTCATCGTAATAACTCAGAGTGAACGGTCAAGTCACACAATGTGGCATTCTTCCCAAAGTCTTCGGCGTGCAAGAAAAAATCTCCTAAGTCGGAAACACATCTCCAATCACGGATAGCTAGACTAGCTAAGTGGCACGATCTTCGGCTCAAGGCATCTGCAACCACGTTTGCTTTGCCCGGAAAATAGTGTCGATCGAAATCGTAATCCTCTAAGTGCTCCATCTATCTCTGTTGTTGCATATTGAGCTCTTTCTACGTGAACAAATATTTGAGGCTCTTGTGATCGGAGAAGACCTCGAACTTTTTGCCATAAAGATAGTTCCTCCAACTCTTTAATGCAAAGACCACTGCAGCAAGTTCCAAATCATATGTGGGATAGTTCTTCTCGTGCGTCTTTAGTTATCGTGAGCCATAGGCAAAAACCCTATCAGCCTGCATCAAAAAGCATCCCAAACCATCGTGCAAAGCATCACAATAAACAATGTAACCAATACCTCTCTCTGGTACAACAAGGATAGGTGACTATGTCAAACATCTCTTCAGCTCCTCAAATGAATCTTCACAAGCATCATCCCATATGAAGTGAACATCCTTCCGAGTCAATCGGGTCATTGGTGCAACAAGGCGAGAAAAATCAAGAACAAAGCGACAGTAATAACCCGCAAGCCCCAGAAAACTTCGAACTTCAAATACATTGGACAGTCTAGGCCACAAAAGAATGGATTCAATCTTTGTCGGATCAACAGATACGCCCTCTTGGGAAACGACATGACCCAAAAAATTACATTGGACAACCAAAACTCACATTTACTGAGTTTGGCATACAAGTGACGTTCTCTCAAAAGTTCAAGGACCACACAGAGGTGTGACTGGTGTTCTTCCACCGAAGCAGTGTAAATAAGGATGTCATCCACGAATACCACCACAAACCTGTCCATGAACGGTCAAAAGATGCAGTTCATAAAGTTTGCAAGAGCATTGGTCAAACCAAATGGCATAACCACGAACTCAAAATGGCCATAGCGGGTACGGAATGCAGTCTTGGGAATGTATTCCCCGCGAATACAGAGCTAGTGGTATCCCGATCTCAGATCTATCTTAGAGAAATAGATAGAACCTCGCATCTGATCAAAAAAGGTCATCAATCCTCGACATAGGAGAGCGGTTCTTCACTGTAACTCTATTCAGCTTCTAGTAATCAATGCAAGACGAAGGGATCCATTCCTTCTTCTTGGCAAAGAGTGCAAGCGCTCTTCAAGGAGAAGAACTAGGACATATGAATCCCAATTCAAATAGCTCTTCGATTTGGGACTTCAACTCCCTCAACTCAGTAGGAGCAAATCGGTAAGGGGTAATTGAAATCGGCGTCGAACTAGGAATGAGATCAATGGAAAATTTCAATTCCCTTTCAGGAGGTAGCCCTGGTAATTCTTTCAGAAACACATCGGGATAATCGCAAACGATCATTGGCAACTCGTGATGATCCGAGACATCATCATCGAGTGCCAAGCTAGCAAGCAAGCCACATATGGAGTCACGCTCCCGATAATCATAGAAAGTACAGTTGATGGCATCTCGGAAATCCCCGAAGAAATAAAAGAAGTCACCTTCCGACGCCTGAATGAGAACCCGACAACGGAAACAATCAATGGTAGCGCGGTGTGCATACAACCAATCCATACCTAGGATGAGATCGAAACCAAACATCCCAAGGATTATGAAGTCGAACATAAAGTGCCCATCGGCGATCGTCATCTCACAATCCCTACAGAACTGATCCAAAGGAACCCGACCTCCCACCGGAGTTTCAACTAAAAGAGGTGGACTCAGTTTCTCCAATGCCAAACCCAAGGCTAATGCAAACGATAATGCTATGAAGGAATGTGATGCACCTGAATCTATAAGAACGGTAGCCCGAGAATTGTAAATGAGAATAGTACCACGGACCACAAAAGACTCGGGCTGCTGATAAGAACAAGGTTGAGTAACTCCAGGAACTGCATAGACTCTTCACTGGGTCATCTGACCACGTCCAGTGCCACTATGTTGTGTTGAATATTGTTCCGTACCAGAAACTATTTGCGTGTCTGCTCTTGAACCCTGCCCCGACATCGCTAGACTAACCTGGAGATGTTGTCGTTGCCCTCTGTTCTATTGATAGCTTTGATTGGAACGAGGTGGTTGCACTGACCCCACCTCACTGCGGTCTCCTCCCTTTGTTGGACAATTTCTTGAAACATAGCCTGCCTCGCCACACTCGAAGCAAGTAATACTTGGATATTATGTACGATCGTGACCTTGTTGATTGCACCTATGACAAGTGATTTGGTTTCTTGCAACAGCTCTTTGATTCTCGACACTAGCTTGAGAACATTGACCTTTTAAAAAATGCGATTGCTCCCTTTGGCGCTTTCTTCCAAAACTCCCTGAAGATGAATTGCTTGATCCCGAGTTTTGACCTCTTGGTTCCCACACTCGAGCTTCCTTCTCTGAATCTCTCCTCGGCTCAATAGTCCTCACACATTCTACAATATCAGCAAAATTACAGTTCCTCTCACTCATGACAAGTCATTAGACTGATGGATGTAATCCTTCTTTGAACCTCTTGCACTTTCGATTTTTAGTGCTCACCAAGTCCGGTGCAAAATGGGATAGTGATTGAAACTTGATAGCGTACTGAGATACGGTCATTGCTCCCTGCTTACGTCACCCAAACTGCTTTCGTAGTTGTTCTCGGTAAGATTCTGGGAAGTATTGGTTCTCGAACATTGATTCAAAATCTGCCCAAGTCATAGCCCCCAATGGATCTAGGGCCACCAATGGGTTTGTCAGTTTATCCACTCTAGTTGCGTCTCTCCTGGACTCTAAGATAGAAGTCCACCATTCGCTAGCCTCTCTGGTTAGTTGATATACAGCGAAATTCGGAGCTTGTCATCAGGAACCTCCAGGATGTCCTAGATCTTACGGATCTCGGTCAACCAGTGGTTAGCTTCCAACGGATCTCCTTCCCCATTGAACTTAGGAAGATCTATCCTCCTAAACTCACGGAGGGCTTTAGTTGCTCTACCTCTGGCATTTTCCTTCGGTATAGTAGCTCCACGAGCTGCTTCCATCATTGCATTGGCTAGTTGGTGAACAAACTGGGTAGGATCAGCCACTCCTCCCAAGTTAGGTAAAACTAGCGAAACATCATCAGGAATGTCCCCTTGATGTCCATTGACCTACTCACTCGTAGCGTTAGGGATATAGGCCTGGCGGCCACCTCGACCATGACCAGTAATGCATCGCTGAGACTTAGTTCTACAAGAAGGAACATTGACATCATTATCATAAGAAGACAGACCAAAGATGCTACATAGGAATTTATATCAGGAACTGAGATAAGCAAAAATTACAATAGTTGGAATGGACATCAACGGAATCAATAACCACAGGATTTATCGAGGGGCAATCAAGACAAAGTGGATCATCTCTCATGAAGCCAACAATCAACAGGAAATCAAAAAGCCCATTTATTTCTCATATTACATCACAGGTTCTTAGACCTCATGTTATGCACTCAAGCATACAAGCACACCACATATCATACAATACGAAATGCAATGAACCCATTGAGACTAAGAGTCTCCCCAATGTCCCTAGGTTTTCGAAAACACTTGTTCTGATACCAATTGTAACACCCTGAACAATTTAAACCATTTTTTGCATAAAATAATAAGAAAACCTCTACCAATATTTCCATATCCCAATAAGCATAAATGAAGTGCAATGACAATCACCAAACCACAATCACAGAGGTTTAAATATTACAGTCATCCGGGGCATTAAATAAAATACATAAGTCTTTACAACAAAAAAGGCAATACAAAGGAAAGTCTTCAAACATCACATGAGTCATGCATCTCCACTCCAAATCAAGCTGTGGGGCCAGTACCTAAAAAATAGAGTATTAGGCATAGCCTAGTAGAGAAATCCAAACAAAGTGATGTATATGTATGTTGTGCTCAAGTATGAGTGTACATGAATAAATGACACCAATGATGCATGCATGAAGGTTCCAAGGTTTATATAGGCCAATTTAATCAAGGTGTCTATTCAAGACTATTTCCAACCATATAATAAATTTCCTCCTTCTTGACGAATTCAAGAGAGTGCCAAAAGATTCATCCTTAACGAATTTAAAGGCATTATTAATTATTCAAATAAACTTAGAGTTTCGGCTAATTCTGTAGTAGAAGCCCGTCAGCTAGACTACCCGTGCAAATTCCTAGTATTCTCCGACCTGTCAGGAGGGTCTAGTGAAACCCCCCATTGTGCAATGTCGTGAGTGTAGAACACCCACAGAACGAATTTCCCGATATAATTTAGCCAATCAAAGATCAATTCAATTCCACCTATCACTACTCAAGTGAAGTGTGACTTATCCAATATCTAATTTCTAGTCCAAGTGACTTGTTTAACAATTTGTGTCAAGGGATATCTAAAATAGCATAGGGAATCATTTAACGAACCCAACATGGTTCAATTTAATCAAACAATGCATTTTATCCAAATTATTAAAAGTAATCAAAATTAGGGTTTTATGAAATTTGGGGCTTTCATGATCTAGTCCAAGGATAATGAAATTTATCCTCTAGGGAGTGAGAATACATTCCTAGAGACTCAAGCACAATACTAATTTTAAGGAGTATAGCCAAAGACACTCAATACATACATCATCTCGATTTTAATTGAGTTTCAAGGAGGGAGAAGAAAGATACATACATATATATATATACATGGTATGTAGAACTCTACCTTGAGAGAGGAGAGAGAAAACATCCAAATTCCAACTTTTACCAAATGAAGAATCCGAGATGGTAGATGCATAGAGCTTGACGTTGTAAGCAACATTGATGAAGGCTTCAAGGCCAAACTCCTTGTGGATTTGGGGGAAAGTTTGAGAGAAGGGAGATAGACTGAGTAGGAGGAGGAAGATAGATAGATAGATAAAAAAGGTGTTCTGGATAAAATGTAAGGGTTTCCCCATACTAGGGCAAGTATAAAGTCCTGGGAGTGACCGAAATACCTCCCACTTAGACTTACAAAAATTCATACAGAACTCGTTACCAGTAATGCGACATGACCCATTACCGGTAATGCAACTCTCCAAACTTTCCTAACATGGCCCGTTACCGGTAACGCAATATAACCCATTACCGGTAACGCAAAACTCTGGACTTCGGTCACAGCACCCGGTTACCGGTAACGCGACATGATGGGTTATCAGTAATGTGACACTCTGGATCTCCACCAACACCCGATTACCGATAACGCGCCATAACGGGTTACCGATAACACAATCCTTTGCAACTTCACTAAAAACTGCTACCGGGCTATTTCGGGCCTAACTTCTTCGTCCGAACTCTGATTGATGCGATTCAAGTTGTGTTGGGTTCATAATCGAATCATCTACGGATACTATGGTCTCACAATTTCATCAACCGAATAAATTTTCGAATTATTTTAACGATGAAAATCATAAAATACATATAAATATTAGAAAATGTGCAAGGAAAATTTATAAAACAAATTGAGTGGGACAAGTTTCCTCAATCTTGGAAAAGTTTCAAGATGTATCTCATGTTCAAGAACAAGGAGATGACTTTGGAGATGCTGATCACCGAGCTCCAAATTCAGGAACAAAATCAAAGAATGAGCAAGACTTTGCTCTAATCTTTTGTGCCCAAAGCAAATGTAATTGAACAAGGCCAAATTAATAGTAACAAGAAGAAAGTTCTACGCAAGCATGTTGATAAGGGTAAGGGTACCAAGTTGACACCTAAGTGAGGTGTTGGTATGAAACAGAATAGGGTAAGGGTACCAAGTTGACACCTAAGTGAGGTGTTGGTATGAAACACAATAGTGAGTTTCATGGTCGGTGCTTTAACTATGATAAGGTTAGACATCGCTCTGTTAATTGCCGCAAGCCATGCAAGCAACAGAACCAACAACATCTACATGCTCAACTGCTAGAAGGTATAAAAAACATCAACTTATCTGCTATGGTGTCTGAGGTAAATCTGGTTGGTTCTAATCCTCAAGAATGGTGGGTGGATACTGGGACTACTCGCAATGTTTGCTATGATAGAAAGATGTTTAGATCTTTTGAGGCTGTGCCTAATGGAGAGAAGCTCTATATAGGCAATTCAACTACCTCTAACATGACTGGGTTGTATTTGACTGAGTTGTATTTGATTGGGTTTCATTTCTGGGTTGTATGGTTGTTTTCATTTTGGGGGGTTTTGTATTGCTTACGCCCTCAAGTGTAGTCTAATGTGAGGTAGCCCGAAGCGTAGGGCTAAGGTGCGTGTAGCAAGATACTCGAAAAGTTCGAGGTCGAATCCACGAGGAGGTATCAGTCTAATATGAATGAGAGTACTTCTTTTTGGGATTTTTAGATTAATGGCAGTAGGTGTCCAGTCGAATTAGGATTTGATTTGATTTGATTTTTTGGAATTGTTTTCGGTGATTTTTGTTTGGAATGTAATTTATCTAAAGAGAGGGAATGGTTATGGGGGAATTCACCCGAGAGACTAAGGGCATACACATCCTTGACATCACCAAACTAAGGCCAAGACATGGTCGTCGTTTGAAAAATCATTCGAATAAAATATCGTGAGGAGATATATAAAATCCCAAGGATGAACTTCCATATGGAAGTGAATCTAACGAAAACTAGGACATCGCACCAAGAACCTAACGTGTCAAAGAGCTTGACAATGCACGGTCAAGGTGATAACACTAGCCACAAAGACCAAAGATAAGAAGTTATCAATGGTATTTCATAATCTCACCCACAAGGTCAAAACCACTAGAATCATGTGATGAAAGGCCCCATGGCCACCTCTATGTAAATACGCATACATGGTAATAATTGTAGAAACACAAATATAAGAAGTCATCATGAAAACTAAGCAAATATGAAAATGGAAATGATATTAATAAATACAAAAGTCTTACTTACAACTTTGCTAAAAAACATTTCTGCATAAAATGGATGTAAGAGAGAGCAAAACACTTGTGATTCTTCAACTTCAAAGGGAAAGTCTAGAGAGAGAAAAGAGCACCTCTTGTTTCTATTCTAGGGTTTGAAAATGACTTCTAAAATGAATCCCCCCCGTACCCAAAAGTCGGGGTTATGAATATATAGTACCCTACTTTTAACACAAGAGTGGACAAAATTGCCCCCAGGGTCATAGCAAAAATATCTCGGAATAACAAACGGAGACCGGTCGACAACGGCTCACTCGACCGGTCGAGGCCATAAAATAGAACCTTCTGAAAAAGCACGACCGGTCGGCAGCGGCTCACTCGACCGGTCGGCAGCGGCTCACTCGACCGGTCGAGGGCGGGCACATAAACTCACTCTAATTCCACGACCGGTTGACAGTGACAAAGTAGACCAGTCGACACGCTATAATTTTGGATCTTCACTTGAAACACCGGTGATAGAGGAATTTGACTCCGGGAATAGGCACCACGACCGGTCGACAACGGCTCACTCGACCGGTCGACGCTGGGTAATTTCTGCCTCTACAGACAGCAACTTGGATCTCCTTAGCATTTGCTCCATGATCAATCCCAGCATCATCAACACCTCCAAAATCATCATTTAAGCTCAAAAACACTGCAACATGGAACACACTACCATGCACGAAATCATATGGATAAAGATATAACTAATGACAAAACAAGTCCAAATTAAAGGAGAATTAGCTTGAGAATAAACAATATTCCC
>NMUG010012946.1:0-10233 GCA_002855965.1 Monotropa hypopitys
TTGTCCGAAATAGTTTCCAAAGAACCATTTATTTCCAATTGTTCACCAACGTCAAGTAATCGTGTCAAGCACACCTTATCAAGATAAGGGTTTTCCAAATGATTTTCCAAATTCCTTATCAATATAAGGTCAATCATTTATAAAGAGAGTTTAGACTATTAATTTTCGAGTTAGATGCTCGTCAACTATCTAACCGTATAATTCCTAGAATTACCCGACTCGATGGGAGGGTCCAGTCAAACCCCCATTGCGCAATGTCGTGAACGTAGAATGTTCAGGGATCAAAATCCTGGGGATCAAAATCTTGGGGATCAAAATCCCATGAAGTATAGCCAACTCAAGGATCAAAATCCATTTTAAATCACAATATGATTTCAACCTCCCAATTTTCCAAAATTCCCAATTTTAGGCCAATGGCCAAAACTCAATATTTTATAAGGTATCAATATACCAATAGGTGATTCAAGGCTCCAATTTGATGTTTCCAAGCCCAATTGACATTTCCCCCAAATTAGTCAAACAAAGTCAAATTAGGGTTTTATTAAACATTGGGGGTTTTCAATTCTATGTTTTGGGACATGAAATTGAAGTCCTAGGAGCAACGTATCCAAGGCCAATTGCATTCTAGACTCATTACATACACCTTAGGAAACCGAAAAGAACCCTAGGCATACATACATCCAAGATTTGCTTAATGAACAGAGAGAGAGAGAGAGAGAGAGACCATAGAACACATATATTAGTGGTTAGAAGTACTCTACCTTGTATAAGCCAATCACCAAAAACTCTAGGAGAGAGTTCTTCACACACCACATGTTGCTAAGACCGTCAATGCGTAGAGGGAGATGATAGGAACAAGGTTTGTGAAGGGTTTTTGTCCAAAAACCTTCAAACCAAGAGAGAAAATGAGAGAGAGAGAGAGAGAGAGAGAGAAAAATGTGGGAGAAAAGAGAGGAGGGTGGAGACTTTTGTGGATGAGTGTTAGGAGTGATTTACATTTAGGGTTGAGTAGGAAGTTAGTTTATATAGGTGCCCAAAAATCATCCCAAAAATGCCCTTAATGAAGGTCATATCGATATACACTATGTGTATATCGATATACAATAGTCTTACATAAGCCCAGAAAACTCAGCATTTCGATATACCCAATGATGGTATATCGAAATGCGATGTGAAGGAAGTCCAGTAGAAGGTTTTTCATTTCCATATACTCTTGAAGAGTTTATCAAAATACATCTGGTTTACATTTTGATATGCCCTATAGTGGCATATTGAAATACACTAAGGGGGAGAGAGAACATAAGGCTTCTCATATCGATATGCACTTAGGGTGCATATCGAAATGAAGCCATTTTGATATGGAACCCAGCTGATAGTATTTCGATATGCTTCTAGTGCATATCGAAATGCACAAAGAAGAAAAAAAAGCAGAAACTTTCTGCAAGGAAAATGCACTGAGGCATTTTGATATGTCTTCCTTGCATATCGAAATGCAAGGAGACTATACCAATCCCCACAGCATGCATATCGAAATGCAAGGGGATTGGGGTCAAGGCTATATCAAAATGAAGGGGGAAAATGAAAGTCTAAATTCTTGAATTGTGATTGCCGAACACTCATGGCAATCACCCGAACATCCATGAATACCTCAAACTCCTATATCAAGCATACTCAACTACTCGTGATTCCAAAAATCATCTCGGGGAGGCTCGGGAACATATAAGAATAAATTTGGGAATTGATTTCAATGACCAATAGGAATATTAAATTCAAGGGAATTAATATTAATTAGCTCCGAATGAATTTAAATGGAAATTTGAATAATTAAATATTCCCATGGATAAATTCAAAATGACAGGAATTATATTTAAATTTCTGAACCGTTACAAGGGATAATATACAGGGTCACCTACCCTTTCTTAACATTGTAATACCATTAACGTGCAAATTTCGCAACTCGGCACTACCATCAATGCTATCATGCATAGCCAAAACAACCCATATAAAGAATAATCAACTCACCCGGCACAATAATCACATTCCAGCATGTACCTCTAACACACCATACCAAACGTAACATAATTATGGTTAATATTACTTTTTGCTCAACCTTTCTCCATGCCAAAACTTGAACATTTTAGGCAACTATTCTTTCACATCTTTCACAATATCGGCACACAAGCATGCAACTCACACACATGCTTATATCATGATACTATAATTGAATTTTAATTCATAAGTTTTGAATCATGCCCACCCCTAAAAGGGTAAATTGCATCACACACAGAAATAGGTGCCACACACACACCTCTAGTCTCCATACCGGACTTGCCCAAACAGGTCACATTCAATACTTTCACAATGAATGTCACATCCTTTCCAATCACATTACATGTAATCCAGATCTCACATTAAATCATATGGACACATAAAATGTTTAAGTCCAACTATATTACATGCATAACGAAGTACAAGGATTCACGAAAAATCACACCATGCTTTTACTGCGCTACTCTATTTTACTTCTCTTATTATCAGTTTTCCACACATAGGTAATACTTACTTAAAATAATTCACTAATTACACATCGACATCCAAAGGGTACCTCATTTGGTCATGTAATTCACTTATTCGACATGTCCTTCGAGGATTACGGTTTAGAGATCGCGGCTAAATAAACTTTTTATCAATCTCTATTTAATTGACCATTAACCAATATATCAATTTGTACCCAACAAGTCATTTACTTCAGTACTTTACACACTTTTCAAAATTCTCTGTGAAACACAATCATACTTCACCAAGCCACCATGTTCTCCAAAATTTTGACATTACCAATGTTAACATAACTTGGTTCTTTCTATATAGAGAACGTATCAAA
Organism: Monotropa hypopitys; assembly: GCA_002855965.1. NCBI lineage: Eukaryota > Viridiplantae > Streptophyta > Magnoliopsida > Ericales > Ericaceae > Monotropa > Monotropa hypopitys. The sequence goes on from NMUG010012946.1 coordinate 2,882, forward strand.
TCTTTATTTCTAATTTTTACATTGTTATTTTTTCGATGAGACTAACTTACTTACTAACCATTCTTATTAACTTTCACCTCATTCATTTCATATGCTCACCACTAGCATAGAAACAACCACAATTTAGCCATGTTCATAATTGAACACACCCCAATTATATTCTCAGCACTTTAGCTCTTGCTCATACAACTTCATAATCATAGTCTACTTTGTTAACCGAATTATAATTCATACCGAAATTATCCATCTCAATGATCTCATTCTACTTTACATTCTTCCTCTCACATCACTTCTTAGATAATTTATGCTTAGCGATTCACCCTTAGCAACCCATAAATACTTACATATATTGTCATGCCCTGGATTTTCAAACCTTTTTTTTAAAACAATTTAAATAAAAGCAGGGGGATCAACACTTGTAGTATCTATGCATTTCCTTCAATTTCTCATTACATCCATTATACAATATGAATAGAAAAGAAAAGTGAGGGTACATCCCACTCTCGGGATCCAACAAAAGAGCTAAGAGAAACCTGCTGCAACGATCCCTGAAAACCCGGTAGCTGACTAAGCTCCAAGCTCAACAGTATAGACAAGTCCCAGCAACAACCTGAAAGGGGAGGGACCACGAAGGTCTGAGCATACCACGGCTCAGTAGATAAACTCCTGATCACCACCAAACATACACGGGAGGTGCATGCCTAGGAGGGGCCAGCACAAACAAAGGCTGCAAAGAGCTAGAGTAACAGTAGTAGCAACAACACTAGAAAAGCTGTAAGGAGAAGCACAAGTAGTAAAGTAGGAGAGAGAAGGCGACACAACCAGCAAAGGCGACCTAGCTATAGGTCCGTCAACTAACCTCCTCAAGTGCAAGAGGAGTAAAGGTGTCAAACCCAATGACTAATCCAATTTAATCTCAAGTCAGGACAACCGACTCTCTACTAAGGGCAAGAGATCCACCATCGAAGTACAAACACCGTAAAGGGACTAAAGTGCACGTAGTGTAAGCCTAGCGCAAGACAACAGGGACAAGGGCATATTGTCGACGAGTGTATCTAACCCAAACCGTAACCTAAAATGAACACCAAGGGCACAACCTCCCAAGTCCGACTAAAACGACCTCAAATCTCGACTCACCAAATCTTACTACTAAAGTCCAACAACTCTAAGGATGTACTAAGGATCCCGAACCAATGCTGCGCCAAGATATCTAATCAAGGGGTGTAAACATAGCACGAGAGACAACAAAAAAGGGTGTCCACAAAATCTATCGAGAATGTTCTTTTATTGTTCCGAGGATCACACACTATCAAGTGCCAAGGGGATTCCATTACAAGTCTATCCCAATATGATTTAGATCATCATTCTTACCTTTATTCCACTTTAAAGACTAATCCGGAATTCCATTACAAGTATATTCCGTTCATGTATTTTTCATCAATCTAGATACATCTCGGGATCCCTAAGGTCAAGTACATCCTGTATTTATTTGAAGTTCATTGATTTAGTACAAATTCCGGAATCCCTAAAAATCAAGTACATTCCGTATTTGCATATTGTATTCATCCTTTAGGATAAATCCCGGAATCCCTAAAGATCAAGTACATTCTGTATTTACCCAAGTATTGGTCTAGTAGCTCGTCAACACACTAGCCAAACCTAATCCGTCTTCCCCAAAGGCCGTTGGGAGGGCTCACGTAGCCCCCTTTGTGCACAAAGTCGTGGGTGGAGCGACCAACCTGGGAATCCCTAAAACTCAAGTACATTCCCGCGTAAGAACATATTAATTCCCATATCGTTGTTAAAAATGTTATCCTGGGAATCCCTAAAAATCAAGTACATTCCCGGATTGTCATCACAAGTTTACTATGCCGGGAATCCCTAAAGATCAAGTGCATTCCCGCATAGAAACAATCCAATTATATTCGCGGCCATCGATTATATTCATGAGTCGTCGTTCTCGTTTTCATTTCATAATTTACATGTGATGGATTCAAGGTTGAGTACGAGTAGCCCTCGTGGGGCACCTCCTCAATATTGGGAGTTCATTTGATATTTTAGACAGATTGTCGTCTTCTCGCCTTTCAACCTCAACCTTGACCACGTCAAGGGGGAATAACCAAAATGTTCGACTTTCCAAGTTGATCATCAAACTCAATGTCAACAACAACAAGCCCAAGTAGTATCAATGGGGAAGTTTATGCCTCTAACCTTGGCGACGCCAAGGGAGGTCCACACAATCAAGTGAAATAGCCACAATATCATTTAAGGTCTACCTCAAAAGGTCCACATTCATTAATTTGTGATACTCAATCCATCGCGACCCAACCCAAGTCTTACGACTTATTCAACGAGGCCAAATTCTCCCAAAGACCCATTTGCAATTCGCTAAGTCATTTTATCAAACATGTGGCGTCTATGAATTCATGGGTGACCAACTACTCGCATAACCACCAATCGACATTCACAACACCCTTAATTCAACTATCGACGACTATTAACCCAAGTTCAAGTGGTTCTACCACGGGAATTCTAATTTGCCGCAAAGACGATATAAGGAGGAAACCAATACGAATTTAAGCACAAGTATGGAAACTAAATACACACACACGTACACACTTGATAATGATCAAGAATTTACCCACCGGAGCAATCGCCAGAAAGTCACCGGAAAGTCATCGGAAAATGTTGCCGCAAACCGAACCCGCCACCGCGTAGATCGCCTCATCCTCTTCAACGTTCCTCAAGACCGCATCTCCATAGCTCCTCGCCAGAAAGTCGCCGGAGCTCCAAAAATTGCCGGGTGGAGAAACCATGTAGGTCGCCGTGGAGCTCTCGCCAAGGGGAACAATGTTTCTCCTTGGATAAATTCCATTGCTCGAGGTTGAAGGATGCCCAAAAATCCAAATCTCGTCGGATAGAGAAGTGGTTGGGTTTAATGGAGAGCTAGGAGCAAGGGGAACAAGATTTCTCCTTGGGATTTCTTCATCCAAGGCTTGGAAGGTAGAGATAGAGAGGAGAGAGGTAAGAGCATCCATGGATGGAAGGAGAGAGAGACAGAATACTATTTACATGAATGAATAGCTTCTAATTTCATAAATAAACATCATAACCCATGTTTTCCTTAATTTCTAACAACTTTCTAATTTAAAATCCATAAACAAAACTTATACTTAAATTTCCCAAAACAATTTCAAAATATATATGTAGACTTACCAATTCAAATGTGATGTTGGACTTACTCTTCTTGATTTTCAATACAAATCACATCCACTCTCTAATTTTCTCTCCCCGTAACTTTCTGTCTCTCTCTCTCTCTCTCTAAAACTCACCTAAGTTTTGGATTAAATGATATGTTCTAAGAAATATTTCTAACATATTTCAGACAATTGTTTGCGACGTGACTTTAATTTACGATTTACACCTATTGGATAGAAAGCACTCAAAACAAGAACACATTTCGATATATCTCCTAAGCATATCGATATATATATATATGTCCCTCACTTAATAACACTTCAAAATCAACCAACCCTATTCGATATGCAACCATTTAATGATTTCCCCATATCCCTTGCATGCTATCGAACATATATTGATATATGACCTTTTGACCTTCCGCTTCCTCAAGCTCTTCCAGAAGTCTCACTTCCTATACATGGACTAACTTTCGATATTGAGTATACAAATTTCAGAAGTTAATGATTCCTCAGCCAATTTCCCAAAAGGTCTTCTTAAACCCTATTTTCTCCTCTCTTTCGGTAATCCTTCAATATATTTTCGAAAATTTAGCCTCAGTTCTCTATATTTTCAATTTTATTAACTCTAATTTATTCCAAACTTTGCCAAAGTAATTTGTAACTTATTTTAATTTGTTCTATTATTAAAATAAAATTCTCCACCTACTCAAATAATTAATTAACATAAATTTGCACCTAATTGTGCTTTAAATGAATTTCATACAAATTTTTCTAAAATGGATATTACAATTATTGGCTTTAAGGAGCCGGGATAAAGCCCCCATTTCAAGCATACATGGCGCCATATTCAATCATGTTGTGACTTGAATAAGAAAAGAAGGAAATATTGATTCGTAACTTATGCCAATGCCCAATTATTAAGCAGATATTACAGAGTAGCCCTACCATCTATAAAATCGACTAGAACCGATAGAAAAAGGGATGCACTCTAGCTATCCAATTTTCTTAAGTTTATTCTTTCCAACTACACAACCTAACTTGACTATCACAGGCCATTTGTATTGTCACGATCCAACCCTAAACGGGGTCCATGATCGGCCAACGAGCAAGCTCACAAAGGCCTACTAATAGTGAGTTTAGGGATTTCACAACAATATGATAGCGGAAGCGCTGAACAAAACCCAGTGTGTATAAATTTCATTAATGATCTTCAAAACAATACATCAAAAAGGAGGCTTATAAAATGCCTCTACAACAGGGATACATCAAAAAGAGTCAACAATAAAACGAGAATGCAATAATAGTCTAAGCTCCAAGCTAATCCTCATCAGTACCTGAAAAAGGTTTTAGAAAAACGCATAAGCTAAAAGCTAGAGTTTATCACAATATATCAAGGCCACAAGTTTCCATGGATAACAATATGTTATCAAAGTCATCTTTCCTTTCTTTTGAACATAATATGTGGGGCTTATTAGCCCAAAAATATGTACGAATTGCCAAGTCAAGCCTATGGCCTTCTCAATGTCCTTGAGCGCATAGCTTACTTTTGTTTGCCTGTTTATTTCCATATTCCTTTGATATTCCGACATGACTTTATCATGCTGCTATTCACGGTTACCAGTCCCTAGGGAACTACCCCAGATAGCATAAAATGCAAAGTCGTGATATCACTATGATCAATCTGGCTATTGATCCCTTATTTCCCCCTCCTCGCCGGTTTCTGACTCCGCCCCCGGCGGCGAGTTACCGTGTCACTGTTCATGTCGTTCAATCATAAAATCTTTCCTGTTTTCCAATCCATGGTAATAGAAGAAGAGTACATGCTATTTTCTTTTTGTGAAGAGACAATATAATAGAGTGAATTCTCAATAACATAAAAATACATTCTCAAATGATTAGCATGTTTAATAAGTTGTACAAGTAAACAAGGTATACAGTGATTCACCTTAAATCTCGGAATGATCTTCTACTAACTTTAAATCCTCAAATCTGACAAAAGATGACTTAAAAATATCATTTCTGAGCTCTAACATAATTTATCATTATTTAATGCTGTTCTGCCGGGCTGGGCTACCGGACTGGGCCTGGCCGAATTGCCATTGGTCGACTAGCCAAGCTTATGGCCGAAAAGTCTTCTGTCCGGAGGACAGTGACCGACTGGCTTTGCTCGGGAAATTAAGTGATGGTTGGTCTGAGGTTATTATGGGCCGAAGGGTTCTACTGCCGAGCTAAGAGTTGGACTTTAAACATTTTCCTTTGATTTGCCGAGCAGCCGAGTAGAGGGCTGCCGGGCTAAGGTTTTAATCGGCTAAGCGTTGGCCGAGTAGAGCTCTACCGAGCTGGCAGAGTACTGGGCTGAACGTTTGCCGAGCTAAAGACTTCTGTCGAGCTAAGAGATGGCCTAGCAGGAGTCTGTCGAACAGAGAGTCTGCCGAACAGCCAGAAGGGCTACCGGGCTAAGGCAGTGCGGGGGTTGAGTGTTTTGTGCTAACGACTGGTTAAAATGAGTTAATAGACTAGATTAATTGCTTCTGGAATAGTTGTCGACCAAGATGAGGATACGTCGAGCTAAAATGGTCGGGTCTCATATTACCGTACTATCGAGCAGTGAGCAATGCCACTGCCGAACACTGGAAGCTCGGGAACAATTGCTTTGGGTGTTCTGGTTGGTCGAAAAGGTTAATAAGGTAAGTATGAGCTTATTGGACTAATTGTCCGATCAACATAGTGCACGGCCAAGCTGAAATATATAAGCATAGGAAGTGGCGGACCGTCCATTCTGCCGAGCCGGGTGCTCCGGCATATGGGAGGTCGGCAGTGCATGATAAGGAAAAAGTACTGTTGTGTTCCGGGCGAATATGCCGAGCTGAGGTAAGTTCAGCCGGAGAGTCCAAGGAATAATCCAGACCTTCTTGGCTTAGTGCCGAACTGAAATGTTAAGGTCGCGTGCTCTGGCAGAGCTAAGGGTTCTCTGCCGAGCTGAGCTGAGTGTGGCTATGTCCCTTAATGGGCTTGTCAAGCAGAACCATATGGACAAACTTACAATCCTAAAGACTTAGAATATACCTGAGTGACTTCTAGTTCTGGAAAAGGTCTTGCCGAGGTAAGGGCTGTCCGGGAGTACTGGTCGGGTCAGTGGAGTAAAATGATCTGGAGGCTTTTTGGACAAGTGTTAGAGTAGGGGCTGGTCGGACAAGGGCTTGGTCGAACAGATGTGCCGAATGGCTAAGTGTTCGGAAGACAACTTTCTCACTCTAGAATAAATTCTCGGGAGAAATCTTGGTGTAGGTCTTCAATGCTTGGAGGATGGAATGCTTATATAGGGGTTCGGGGGATCTGGGGGTAGTTGGGAATAATTAGTGATCGATTGGACCCTTCCTTAATCCTGCCGAGATGGGCAGGGTGTTGTCCCATCGAAGTCAGGTCTGAGCGCCTGTCCTGACAGTCTGCAACCTCCGACTGTGTTGTCCCATCCGCGTCAGGCGGTGGGTCAGTTCGGACGGGACGTGTCCCTGACGTCCGGCAGAGCTGCCGCGCAGCTAGTTTGTAGCGCGGGTCTGGGCTGGGATGGTCGGTTGGGCCTACCTGGGCTGGACAGACATGGAAGGTTCGGACAGCTCTTGGGTTGGTCTCTTCTTGGGCCTTTCTAACTCCTCCTTTGCTACATTCTTGGGTTCCTATCCTTTTTCAAATCTCATATTTATATAACTTCATATTTATTCCTAAAATAATTTAAATAAAATCTTAAAAAATGAAATAAATTTATTAAACTATTTATTCGGGTCGGGGCCTCACATCCTCCCCACCATAAGAAGTTTGGTCCCTAAAACTTTAAAATGGATAAATTTAGAAAATGAAAGGATAGATTCTATACCTTAGTCAAATAGGTGCGGATATTTTAGGTGCATATCGCTTTCTTTCTCCCATGTGGCTTCGTTCCCTGATTGGTTCTCCCACCAAACTTTGACGAGTGGGATGACTTTGTTTCTGAGTCGCTTCTCCTGTCGATCCATGATTCAAACGGGTCGCTCTTCATACGCCAAATTCTTATCGATCTCGATGGTAGGTTGGACTAGAATATGCGTGGAGTCTGATATGTATTTCCAAAGCATCGATATGTGGAATACGTCATGAACATTGGCCAACTCTAGA
>NMUG010012947.1:0-10235 GCA_002855965.1 Monotropa hypopitys
AAACTGAAGGAGTACAAGAAAGAAGGTACAACTGAACTACTAACTACAAACTGTAAAGAGAAGGTACCACCACAACAGTACAACAACCTGTAAACTGAAAAGAGAGGACAACGGCCCAAGGAGAGCCAAGCCTGCAACTCCAACGAAACTAACTGCTAAGACAAGCTCCAAGCCCACCTGCAAGAGAAACCCTGCAGTACAATCTTGGAAAGAGAAAGAAAGGTGAGTCTAAGCAAACACAGCTCAGTGACGGTAACCACTAAAGTCTAACAAGAGTGCACAAGAAAGTGCAAGTCTAAACAGAGCAAACCAAGGGGTGGAGCAACTGAAAGCGGAGTAGGGCGAAAAGTGAAGTACAACGCATGCCCACACACACACCCAACCATAACCAGGGACCAAGAGTCAACCCAAGTAGAATCACCAAGTACAATCTCAAACGAGACCTCCAAGTGCAAACCAAACCGGAACCAACTCACCAAAACAAGTCACACATCTCACAATATCTCTCCCGAGTCACCCAACCCAACACGTACTACTTAGAGATCCTACCAAGCCAGGACCACACTCTCAAACACTACCAAAGTACGCTACCCCACCGTAACCACAGAAACTCACACAACTCTACTCATATCCTTTCCTTTGGTAAGACGTCAAGTGTTGTGAATTCGATTATTGTTTATATTGGAAATATTGGGATTATCAATTCGCTTTTCTTTCTCTCTACTCGTTCCAATGACCATAGTTGTTTGACAACATCCAATACGACTCACGGTTGCGTGAGTATTCCCTCCTCCTAGGCAACAACCGGCACGTCACACGCTAAGTAAAAGACTCATTTTTTTCGTATTCCAAGCATATTCCAATTCCTATTTTGTTCCAAGTACCACGTGTATTCCATTTCCGTGCCTTCTAATCAGAGCAAGGCAAATATCTATCCATCGAGTATTATCAATCGTGCATAGTCACTCCATCATAGAGGGGATCAACCTCTACACGTATATTCCTCGATTCCCCGTCCGTCGGGAGGGTTTAGTACTACCCCCATTGCGCAATGTCGTGGGAGACCCCTGTCGGTACATCCCAAGGCCTCAACCTGAATAAAAGCTATTCCTCGATTCCCCATCCGTCGGGAGGGTTTAGTACTACCTCCATTACGCAATGTCGTGGGAGACCCCTGTCGGTACATCTCAAGGCCTCAACCTGAATAAAAGCACTTAATAATCCTTGTTCCTCCGGAAAGTCGATGGGTCAAGCCCACTATACCAATCATTCCTCTTCCAAGACAACACATAACATGATCGCATACCATTTCATTTGACGTTGGTTATTACAATTGAATTTGGGTGAAAGATTAGAGGTTACAAAAAGGTGGTCCTCGTAGGATCCATCCTTCGTATTTGTTATTCATTGGGTAACTTGCATTCATTGAGTGTGTTCATTATTTCCAATGATGTTTCCACAACTTCCACATTTCCACTCACCGCAAACCAAACCCACCGCTACGAAGCTCTCAACGCGTACAACAACGTTCCTTCAAGCCATTAATCAAGAAACCCAAAGGTTAGGCAACAATGAAGGAAAAACGAACTAGATCTAGAAATTGGAGAAGAGAGGTTCTTACCGATTCAAGAGGATCCAAGCCCATGGATGTGAAGCCCTCAAGATCTTATTCAAGGTTGATGAAGGAGTCAAGCTCCAAATCTTACTCCAATGGTGAGATTTGAGAGAAAGAGAGAGAGGTTTTAGGGTTAGAGTGAGAGAGAGGCGGGCTGAAATGAGAATAAAAGGGTTAGGGCCACACTTAAAACCCAAAATCAGAACAAATCGCGCACTTCAGTACATCCCCGTCCGGACAAAACCTTCCCCGTCCAGACAAAGACCTCAATCCTTCCGGACGAAGGCCACCACTGTCCGGTCCAAGCCAAAACACTACGAACCCCAATCTGGAAATACCTCCGTTCGGAACCCCTGCTATCCCCATCCGAACGGGAGAAGCAAAAATGGCCCAGAATGGGCTGAAACTTCCCGGGCTGACCTGCGACGCGCTCACGAGTATTTCCCCAATCTTCTTGACCTCGACAAATCATTCCAAAGCTACGACATGGCCTTTCAAGGCGATACTACACATCTCACGATCGAATAAACGAACTAACGATTAAACGACTAAAGGATCGAACGAGGTACCACGATTACCAATGATCGAGAATAAAATCAATCGAACTTGATTTTATGGATTTATTAACGACGAAAAGAATTCGATAAAACTTTTGGAGTGTTACAAACTCCCCCTCTTATAAGAATTTCGTCCTCGAAATTCACTCGTGTGAACGGTTAAAAGATTAACGCAACCATCAACGAGAATTCTCGAAAGAATTTGAATACCAAGCACCATTGCCACGAGGGAAACCAATTCACAATAGAGGACCACGCACGGCAAGCTTCTACGCAACTAGAAACGAATTTCACGACACGAACCGGAATCAATAGACGATGATTCAAACAAATCGTCCTTAAGGACTGAAAGTCCACTAACGAAATACTCCAACTGGAGTTGCACAACGTTCTTCGTCACACTCTTGCCACGAACACGCATCCAAGGAGTCCAAACCGCTTCAAGAAAGATGCACCAACACGCAAGTGAGCATCACCGAACCACGAACAAGCCATAGGTACGCCATGATACCAAATCGCAAACGAATAACTACTCGCAACCATCCCAATCCCCGTATGCATATACATGCTTTTATCCACTACGCAATAAATATACACGTCCTGGTGTGATGACAGGATGAAAAGCGCGATCGTCTTGAGAGGCCCCGACCGAAGGCATATCCCAATTCAATACACACCCATCAAACTTACATCACACAATCAAAGAACACACACACACAACACCAAAAGTGCAAGGGTTAAGTCCAAGAACCATGACTCAACACAAACTCACGCCAAATCTACCATTTCAATATGCATTCGTACCCATTTTCCCACAATTTTCTAATTATATTACCTCGAAAATCCACATTCTTCCACGAACAATTTGGTACGAGCGCAAGGAAAAGAGTAACAACAAGAAACGAAGTCAAAACTTCTCGCCATGAATCGACAATTTCCAACAAAAGGTACTTCCCGAACAAGACAAGGGGTGACATCCACGCGCGATGTCTTAAAGAATGTGACTGAACGAGAAAACAACGACAAGTTCCAAGGAAGAGTGGCCAGAACTGCCGAAACCGGAACTTCGACAAACCCGCAAGTTCAACGTCAACCCGTATTTGCACCAACTTCCCGCGGTTGACACCAATGCCAACTTCAAAGATTCCGAGTCTTCTCGCAAATGGAGAAAAAATCGCGCACACGGCACGAATATGCGATAGACGATGGAGGGACACCACCGTACAAGGCGTCGTCGAGCCAAGCACAGCCAGACCATCGTAGCACAAAGATGAAGCTTACTGAACTCCCACCGAGCAAAACCGAGAATTTGCCACACAGAACCAAACCGAACTGTGACACAGCCGCATTGGGATGCAGACGGGTAAAGAAATTGTCCCACAAAAGCTCAATCGCACAAAGAAATCACCGAACGAAACGTCGCCGCGCAGAAAGATGCTGTCGAACAAAAGATCGCCGCGCAGAACACAAGTGTGGAGTTAGGATGTTACTCGCCGTATTTGGGCACCACAGGTGCCGCACTGACAGGGCAATGCCCGCACAATGCAAATCAAGAAGCAACACTGAGCACGGGGACAACCGATCTCTTACAAGAGTCACTAACCCAAACTGCAACAAACGGTCTGCACAAAGAGCTTCAACAACTCCATACTTCAGAACAGGCGCAAGGCGGAAGATCTAAGAGAGAAGGAGGCACATCGATGTCCAACGCGATCTCACAAGCCAACGAATATAATTTCAACAAATCCACTAGATCCCGAACGAGCGCACGAAGACCACCTTCGCAAGGGGACGTCGCCAAACTAAGATCGAGTCCTGGGAGAAGTCTAACGTGACACATCCTAAAATGGACGACCACCGATCTTACAAAACAAAGAGAACACGGGAGACAGAATCATTTGGCAGAACACAACCAAGCCACAGGAGACTCATCACGAAGAGTCAAGGAACAACCACAACCTCTCTTCTAAGAATCCGCAAGAGTTCACCGAATCATAAGAAAGGCAAGGCATGCCACGATCATGAGAATGGTAGGTGATCTAAAACACACCTTCAATGCCACAGGAAGTCTTATCGCACTGAACAACACTTGATACCAAGGATTCGGAGAAAACCGATAACCAATGAAAGGCTAATCGCACCAAAGATTTCAGAGGAACAACCATGCAAACCGCATAACTGATACAAATCCTCTAAGTCAACGAGAGTAAACAACGCTCTACTTCCCAAGGAATAGAGAAACTCGACACTTGACGAAGGAGTCACAACTTTCCAACGAACTATTACCAGAGATAAATGCAATGCAACGGAACAACGGAAGTACACCACAATCTCAAAGAAGCTAAGCGTCGGAACACTCAATCAACAACGCATCACTAGCTCAAGGGAGGAACAACACACATCTCCCGACAACCCAAAAAACTCAATGACACAAGAAGGAATCCAAACAAAACGAATGACTCCCAAGAAGCAACACCGAACCAACGGTGCACCAAGGCACACAAGAATACTCGTATCATCTGTAATGATCCTGTGGAACCCATGAAGACTAGGTGTCTTCCCACGGTCCAAAGGTATTCATACTGAAAGCTCTGATACCAACTGTAACATCCCACAATTTTGAGAAACATTTTTTTAAATACATTTAAATAAACAATGGGGAGTTAATAGTAGTAATCAAACACAATGCGGTAGAACTTCTCATTACATTCTTCTTGATACAATATACAAACTGAAGGAGTACAAGAAAGAAGGTACATCTGAACTACTAACTACAAACTGTAAAGAGAAGGTACCACCACAACAGTACAACAACCTGTAAACTGAAAAGAGAAGACAACGGCCCAAGGAGAGCCAAGCCTGCAACTCCAACGAAACCAACTGCTAAGACAAGCTCCAATCCCACCTGCAAGAGGAACCCTGCGGTACAATCTTGGAAAGAGAAAGAAAGGTGGGTCTAAGCAAACACAGCTCAGTGACGGTAACTACTAAAGTCTAACAAGAGTGCACAATAAAGTGCAAGTCTAAACAGAGCAAACCAAGGGGTGGAGCAACTGAAAGCGGAGTAGGGCAAAAAGTGAAATACAACGCACACCAACACACACACCCAACCATAACCAGGGACCAAGAGTCAACCCAAGTAGAATCACTAAGTACAATCTCAAACGAGACCTCCAAGTACAAACCAAACCGGAACCAACTCACCTAAACAAGTCACACATCTCACAATATCTCTCCCGAGTCACCCAACCCAACATGCACTACTTAGAGAGCCTACCAAGCCAGCACCACACTCTCAAACACTACCAAAGAACGCTACCCCACCGTAACCACAGAAACCCACACAACTCTACTCATATCCTTTCCTTTGGTAAGACGTCAAGTGTTGTGAATTCGATTGTTGTTTATATTGGAGATATTGAGATTATCAATTCGCTTTTCTTTCTCTCTACTCGTTCCAATGACCATAGTTGTTTGACAACATCCAACACGACTCACGGTTGCGTGGGTATTCCCTCCTCCTAGGCAACAACCGACACGACACACGGTTGCGTGGGTATTCCCTCCTCCTAGGCAACAACCGACACATCACACGCTAAGTAAAAGACTCATTTTTTCGTATTCCAAGAATATTCCAATTCCCATTTTGTTCCAAGTACCACGTGTATTCCATTTCCGTGCCTTCTAATCGGAGCAAGACAAACATCTATTCATCAAGTATTATCAATCGTGCTTAGTCACTCCGTCATAGAGGGGATCAACCTCTACACGTATATTCCTCGATTCCCCATCCGTCGGAAGGGTTTAGTACTACCCCCATTGCGCAATGTCGTGGGAGACCCCTGTTGGTACATCCCAAGGCCTCAACCTGAATAAAAGCTATTCCTCGATTCCTCGTCCGTTGGGAGGGTTTAGTACTACCCCCATTACGCAATGTCGTGGGAGACCCCTGTCGGTACATCCCAAGGCCTCAACCTGAATAAAAGCACTTGATAATCCTTGTTCCTCCGGAAAGTCGATGAGTCAAGCCCACTATACCAATCATTCCTCTTCCAAGACAACACACAACATGATCGCATACCATTTCATTTGACGTTGATTATTACAATTGAATTTGGGTGAAAGATTAGAGGTTACAAAAAGGTGGTCCTCGTAGGATCCATCCTTCGTATTTGTCGTTCATTGGGTAACTTGCATTCATTGAGTATGTTCACAACTTCCACATTTCCACTCACGGGCGACCAAGACACGCCAATACCCAATCACATTCCACAATTTCCATACAAGGGTGGACAAGACACACCAACACTCTACCACACAAGGACGTCCAAGACGTAACGACAATTCTCAATTCTCAACCATGGAAGTCAAACACCAAATCACACACACACACACACTCATCCAAGAAGGTCATCTAATCAAGAATGACTCACCAAAAGAACCCAACGACAAGTATTTCATTCTAACAACCAACGAGCCATAATTTCACCCAATCACGATTTCTCAAGTCATAACACAACCACTATCCCAAGATTTACCAGTTCTCCCAAACTAGTTCACCTAAGTCAACTTCTCACTCAAGGGTAACCATCACCACCAAACCTCTTCGCACCATACACAAGATCAACACAAGTCCAACTCGTCACCTAGAAACCCAAAAAGACTCACGCGACTCAAATTCACCAAAAACCCATCTATGAACTCACTACGGGATTTTATCAAACACATTATACGCACAGGGAATTTAGAGTCTACGACCAACGAGTGTTCCATGAATATGACTACACGACACAAGTGTAAGGGGGAAATCGAACAACAATTTATCGAATGATCAAAAGACGGCAAGTGAATCTAGAACAAACACAATCTACGCACACAAGGTGGAATTTAAGAGTTACCCACATTGATCGTCACCGGAATCACCTCGCCGGAAAGTCGCCGGAAAAAGTCACTGCAAATCGAACCCACCGCTACGAAGCTCTCAACGCGTACAACAACGTTCCTTCAAGCCATTAATCAAGAAACCCAAAGGTTAGGCAACAATGAAGGAAAAACGAACTAGATCTAGAAATTGGAGAGGAGAGGTTCTTACCGATTCAAGAGGATCCAAGCCCATGGATGTGAAGCCCTCAAGGTCTTCTTCAAGGTTGATGAAGGAGTCAAGCTCCAAATCTTACTCCAATGGTGAGATTTGAGAGAAAGAGAGAGAGGTTTTAGGGTTAAAGTGAGAGAGAGGCGGGCTGAAATGAGAATAAAAGGGTTAGGGCCGCACTTAAAACCCAAAATCAGAACAAATTGCGCACTTCAGCACATCCCCGTCCGGACAAAACCTTCCCCGTCCAGACAAAGACCTCAATCCTTTCGGACGAAGGCCACCACTGTCCGGTCCAAGCCAAAACACTGCGAACCCCAATCTGGAAATACCTCCGTCCGGAACCCCTGCTATCCCCGTCCGAACGGGAGAAGCAAAAATGGCCCAGAATGGGCTGAAACTTCTCGGACTGACCTGCGACGCGCTCACGAGTATTTCCCCAATCTTCTTGACCTCGACAAATCATTCCAAAGCTACGACATGGCCTTTCAAGGCGATACTACGCATCCCACGATCGAATAAACGAACTAACGATCAAACGACTAAAGGATCGAACGAGGCACCACGATTACCAATGATCGAGAATATATTCAACCGAACTTGATTTTATGGATTTATTAACGACGAAAAGAATTCGATAAAACTTTTGGAGGATTACACCTGATCTCCATTTTTTCAGAGATAGAGGCCATGAGGCCCCAACAGGTTTCTCAGCCCCAAATTCAACAAGTATGATCCCAAGATGGACTCCTATACCCGTCTTGTTCATTTTCAGCAAATGATGTCCTTATACTCTAGCGATGACGCACTTATGTGCAACGTGTTCCCATCCAGTCTAGGGGAGGTTAGATTACTCTAGTTTGATCGCTTGCCGATGGGATCTATCACCTCGTGGAAAGATCTCTGTACGGCCTTCCTGGCTCATTTCATCACAAGTTCGAGGGTAAAGAAAGAGGTAGATCCCCTTCTCGGCCTTCGGCGAGCAAGGTCTGAATCACTATGACACTATGTAGCCCGATATTGGAACCTCAACAATGAAATTGATGACTGTGATCAAAAGATTGTCGTGACATCCTTCAAACTCAGTCTGGACTACATCAGTCGGGAATTTGAGAATCCTATGTTGTTCCCTCCTTCCACAATGAATGAATTGATGGGAAGGATCAAGCTTCATGCCAAGTTTGAGAAAGCCAAGGAAGAGAGGAGCAAAGTAGATGGTCGCTCCGGCCACAATGCTGGAGAACCCAACTCAGCAAAAAAATAAGGGAACTAATATGGTACAAACAAGGGAGCACCAAATCCCCAAGTCGTACGAGTTTGTGGCTACCACTATGGTGTTCAAGGAGCCCATCTACATCCCATTGCGTAAGATTGAAAAGGAGTCATTCTTTAGATGAAAACGATAGGTTCAGGTGCTCTTACCATATGGAGAAGTGACACTTGACGACCAGTTGATGGGCATTCAAGGATTTCCTTGAGGAAGTGGTGACCGTCGGGCACCTTGGCCCATATATCGATGAAAAAACCGTTGTCGGGGCAATCAAAGAGGCCTTGAGGGAAGAGCTCTAGACCATCAACATCATCCATGGCATGATGGATCGGTAGTAGGAGGACCGACTCAGGGTAGAGCTAGAGCAGATCTCTGGACGGGAGGTCGTATTGGTACAATCAGTAGCAAAAGAAGTCCAAGTCAGACTCTAGATGTTCGATCATGTTTACGGACAGGGACTCTGACAACGTGCAGCACCCTCACGATAATGCCCTAGTCTTAACCCTCCAAGTTGCCATGCCAACATCTTCAAGAACCGACTGGTCGGGCACCTCAATGGTCTTTACTTGCTCTGCAGTCGGGGTATGCTTGATCGATGCCAGAAAACAATTTTTTTATGACTTTTGGTTACCCCTTATGCTTTCCACTCCCTTTGGACCTAGAAACTTGAGGACCTAATAGTATGTGGAAGGTATAGCTCCTATCCTGTAAAGCCAAGTGCGGCCAATAATGGCGTTGTATGCAGATGGTAGGTCCACCACCAAAATTCCACTTCCTTGGTGACTCTCCCAGTCTGGATAGGAAGAACAATGGATCCAAGCGGCCAAACTGGGATTGCAGTGAACCCCACCAATGGAATCTTTGCCTCTTTCAAATTCTTATGGGTAAGCCCCATCTTCTTGAATGCTTGGAAGTAAAGGATTTCTGTAGAGCTTCCCTGGTCTACGAGTATCCGCTCTGTATCAAATTTATTTATATTGAGAGTGATCACTAAGACATCGCTGTGCGGGAAGGTGACCCCCTCTGAATCAGCATCTGAAAAAGAAATCTGGACTGACTCAAGATCTTCTTCTCTTAGACATTTCTGGCCCAATTTGAGTACATGTTGTGTAACACCCGGTTTTAAAAATAAGATTAATAATGTAAGTTAATAAAGAATTATTGGAAAACCAAATGTCTTAGTTGTTGGAATTCTGAAATTTGGATTGAATTGCATGTTAAAGAGTTAGAAAATGTATGCCTCTGCCATTTGGACCAAAAAATATTTCTGTTTTTTTTGAATTGGCTGTTGGGAAACCAATTGCGTGTAGATGGTGCAACCGATAGCGTTTTTATGTGGGGAACCGGTTGCGTGCATTTTGGTGCAACCGGTTGCGCATTCGTTGAACAGTGTCGTCTTCTTCATTCGGTGGTTTTTGTCCAGGAGTCATTTATTGATTTTGGACCATTTAATTTGGTTTGAATCTATCCTAATGAAACAATTCGTAAGTCCAGAGAGAGAAGAAATGGAGAGGGCCGAGAGAGAGGAGAGAATCGAGAGTTGAGAGGGAGAAGGGAATTCCATTTTCCTTACAAATTGAGGAAGGAAATCAACAAGTTTGGTTCAAATCAATTGGTAAGGGATTTCTAAAACCCTTGTATTTGATAAATTCTGTATTTAGTTTCAATTCTCAAGATTGAGTCTTCTTCCAATTTGATAGA
>NMUG010012948.1:0-10235 GCA_002855965.1 Monotropa hypopitys
AATCTTTTTAAACTCTCTTAGGACTATTTAGAAGTCATTTAAAGTTCCTTAAACTTATATTCAATGTTTAAACACTTCTTTAAATCTAAGGAACTTAATGACATTTGATTAGAGGCTAAGGAATATTGTTTTCAATATTTGAATATCTTCATAAATATTCCTTAGACCCTTGTATGCTCCTAGAATATTTGATTCTCTATTTTGGACTTAAAATATTTTTAAGAAAATACTTGGAAAATGATTTTACCTACAAGTCATTTTATCTTTACGTTTTTCCAAGTTATTTTCTTCATGAAAAATCTAGATAATTAAATTATCTACTCAAAGGTTCAAGCCTCATGTCATTTGTAATGAATTTATGCCTTTAAACCTTAACCGGTACACAAACCGGTATACTGGGCGGTATGCTGGCCGGCATACCGGATGGGTACTGGACTTTGTCATTTTCGGGCAGTAAGTTTGCTCCTTTCAAAAGATCACATTTTTGTACTAACCGGTATACCGGGCGGTATACCGGCTGCCTACCGGTGGCCTACCGACCTTTGTAAAAATGTGCAGAATTCAATTTTTAAGTTGGAGAAAATTACATCAATGCCACCCAACGGCTATAAACGGCTAGTTTTGGGTTGGAGCCTATAAACTGGACCCTTGGGATTTTAGAAACTTAATGAGACCATGTCTAAGCTTTGCTAACATCTATATCTCATTCTTTATCTCTAATTCTCTCTAGAAACTCTCTATCTCTCTAGTTCACTTGTAAATTATATTTTTAGTAGAGAGTTTTATTCTTAAACTTGTACTAAATTAGAGAGAGCTCACAAAATTCATTGTAAACCTCATAGTGAGCATTTGAGCTTTATTGTTACCTTGTGGAAGGGGTTGTCTTCCTCACATATTTCTTGATCCTTGGAGCTTGCATTGGAAGTCAAGACTTGAAGACTTGAAGATTCAAGCTTGCAACAAAATACTTGAATATCAAAGATTGGAGTCAAGTTTAAGCCTTGGAGGAGACTTGAAGCTTGCATTGAAGGTGAGAGCCGCCTTGGTCCATTGAAGTAGCTCAAAGTTGAAGGTGGGAGCCGTCTTGGGAAGAATCTCATCAAGAAGGTTTCAGAAGCCTTGGGAAGTTGCTCACATTTGTAAGGGTTTGACAACTACCCGAAAGTTGTAAAGGTAATTAGTAGAACTCTTACTTATTGGTAAGAGAAGTGGATCTAAAATTAGGAACTTGGACAATCCCTAACCAAACCAATATAAAATCACCGTGTCATTTGCCATTACTTTTTTACTTTACTTGCCCTTACTTATTGAGCAATTGATTCACTTTCACTCTACTATTCATCGTGCTTGGAATTCAACGATCCAAGTATCTTTATCTATCTAGTTATTTATAACCACTTGAAAACTGGAAACCTCGACCTCTTGGGATTAGAACCCCAAGAACCTGAGGTGTAACATAAGGGATTCATTTGGTGCTTTAATTAGATTGGTATTTGAACTTGTGATATTCATCACACTTTGAATAGTTAAGTCTTCTACACTAATTTGCCTAAATTAGTCTAAACTTGGAAAGAAATTTTTATTTGGGCATTTTAGTCAATAAACCAATTCACCCCCTCTTGGTTGTCCATTGCATCGAGTACAGAGGGACCAACACTTAGAACGTTATAGATGGCGTGGTATGATCGAGGGACGTTGTTTTGGTTTGTCGAAGGTTGAAGAAGTGTTCGTGATTGCATCGACAAGGCTCGAGACCAATTCAGCAGCATTCGGGACCTTTAACAGGTTTCCCGTCCATACGGGGAAGGGGTTGTTCCGGACGGCCGAGCAGAGAGTTGAGGAAAATTCTTTAGGAGGTCTGGTCCGGACGAGGATGGGTTTCGTCCAGAAGAAGTTTGATGCCCATCCGGATGGGGTTGCAGGTGTTCCGGACGGGGTGGAGTTACTGCAGGGTGTCGCTGAGATTGGTCTGTCCTGAAGTTCTGCAGTGCCCGTTCGGTTGGTGGGGGGTCCCCGTCCGGACGGGGGTCGTCAGGCAGAATGTTTAAGTTGCGGGTTTTGGTTCTCTTGGCCCTAGGGTTTCATTATATTCAAAATATTTGGCAGCCTCTCTCTCTTCCCTCTCTAAAATTCTCTCAACCCTCTATCTTCTCTCCTCCCTCCACCCCAAACCACTTGGATTCAAGGTTTTGACCCTTCTTCAACGACGGAGAGCGTAGCACGGGCTTCACATCCATGGTCTCAGATCGTTCTCAATCGGTGAGTGTCTCTCCCTCTCAAATCCTTGGGTTTTTGCTACTCTTATGGTGATTCCTTGATCGTTGTAGGTCTAGGCTTCAAGGATCGTTGTAGAGCATCGCGAGAGCTTTGCGGTGGCGGGCTTGGCTCGTGGAGGCACATTGGGTGATTTCTGGCGACTCCTCTGGTGATTCGTCCGGCGACTCTCCGGTAGGTAAACTCTTAACTCCTATCTTGTGTGCGTGCGTGGGTGTCTATAATACTTTTATTCATCGTTGATTTCTGTAAATTTCATAATCCATGTCGCGTATCGTATTTGATTTTACATGCCATAGTACCTGGGTCTATCGTGCTTGAGGTAACTTGGATTGGGTTCGATTGTTGTCGTAGGATCGATTGTAACTTACTTGGGTGCTGTATAGTGATCGTTGAGTCGTGTGGAGGCCTTTGGAGTCGATGGCCGTTAGGTGTTCGATGAAATGTTCGAATGGGCGTTGAATTGTATTTTGAAGGTTTTTGGGTTTCTTGGGTTGCCGTAGGATTCTTGTGATTATTTAGTTGATTACTAGAATCCCCTTGGAGTTATTATTGATCCTTAAACTATGCCTTGGTCTTGGTCGTTGATAATTGGGGTGAATGTGGGTATTGTGATATTGGGCATCGTTGGGTTCTCCTTGAACACTGTTGTGCCGATTCTTTGACTTGATGGTAGGTTGCCCTTGGTTGTGGAACCTTGTTGAAGTGTGAGAACCTAATAAGGAACGCAATGAACTTAATGAACGACAAATATAGAGATGGATCCTACGAGGACCACTCCTTGGCAATTTTGAATCATTAACTTAAATCCAACCAAATGGAACACCAATAATCATGTGAGGAGTGTTGTGGACCAATGTCGTAGGGAGGGTACCATTCAAGGGAGATTGATATTTGGATGTGAACTGTGTCCCGTGACTGTGCCCTTGTATTGTGGAGGTAGAGACAAGTTCAACTGAGTCCCGTGACCCGTGCCCTTGTATTGGGGGGTAGGACTTCGTATGATAAATGGTACCCATCCGGGTTTAGGATGTGTTTGCCATACCCACGTTACGACCCCGGGTTAAAGAGGTGTTTGCCCTTCCCGGTTGATATTTCGTGTGTGATGCCCGTCGTGACCCCTTGAGCCGCCAAGTGGGAATAGTCGTGTTGAGGGCTCGATGATAGTCTTGTGCCACCTCTTTGTATTGCCAAAGGGGTTGTTGGTCAAGACGATTGCGGTGTCCCGTGACCCAGCCCTTGTGTGTGATGGGTAGGACCTAGTGCGACCTCCTAGTACGTGACTCACATAGTCGACGATGTGGGAAAAGTCAGAATAGATGGCTTGAGCTCCCTTGTTCCATCAAGTGAAGACAATTGTTGATAATAAATGAATAATGGAAAATCTACCTCTTTAACTCAAATATATCTCCAAGATGAACAACACCTGAATCTATAACAATAATGGGATGGTGGGTGGTGTTGGTGGCGAGATAGTGGTTGTGGTTGGGTTACCTTTGGAGGGTTTGCGGGTCGTTTTACTTGTCGTACGTTGGGTTGGTTACCTTTGGGTTTGGACTTACTTATCACGAGTGAGAGTGTTGGTTTACCTTGAGGTCTTGTGGTTGTTGTTGTACTTCTGTAACTTGGGTTCTCTCCTTTTCTCTACTCGTGTGAGGACACTTAGGCACATATTCGCGTGTGTGCACTTGCTAGTAGTTAATGGTTTTCCTGCTGAGCCGTGGAATGCTCAGACCCTCTTTCTTTTCTATTTTTAGTCTGTTTGCAGGGCGCTGTTCGTTGGTAGATCTTGGAGTCTGGCCAGCTGTTGGATCCTTTTGGAGCTTACGGCTTTGGTTCTCTCCTAGACTCTCTTCTGGGTACTTTACTGTACAGTCTTTCACTTTCAGTTGTTGTAGTAGGTAGCAGTTGCACCCCCTTTTCCTCTTTTCTTTCAGTAGATGTACCTTCTCTCTCCTTTCTATATCATTTGTAATGTAATGAATATTCTACTGATTGTGATGGATAACAATGATTAACACCCTCCTTTTTAGATACGTCTTTCAAAAAAAATATTATTGAAATGTTTTTGTTAAAATTGAGGGGTGTTACAAGAAGGATGTGCAGAGATTGGCTAGAGTTGTGTATCTGGGTTTAGTTGATGAGAATGCAGGTACCGTTTTATGAGAGAAGTTCATTTCTACCTTCGAGAATCAGTACTTCCCAGAATCGTTCCGCGAGCAGTTGAGGATGCAGTTCGAGTTGTTACAGCAGGGTGACATGACGGTCTCTCAGTATGCGATCAAATTTCAGTCTTTGTCCCGTTTTACTCCAGAGTTAGTCAGTTCGGAGGATCGCAAGTGCAAGAGGTTCGAATGGGGTCTTCGTCTCTCCATCCAGAGACTCATTGTTGGGCATTGCATTCATTCGTTTGCCACCATGTTGGATCGTGCCAGGGCTATTGAGCCTCTTTGCAAGTAAGAAGAGAAAGAAGTCAGAGTATGGGAGCCTAGTCGGCAGTCTTTTGTTTTAAATTCCACGTATTCTTCAAAAAGTTTTGGGAGGAAGCAACATAGAGATCATTCTCTTTCTCGGAGCCAGTAGGGTCCTCAGTCCATCATTAGTGTTGGTGTTGCAGGGGAGCAACCCAGGAGTCATATTGTTTGTCATCATTACAACCAGGAAGGGCATTATTGTTCTTAGTGTCCCCAGGTTACTTGCTTCGAGTGCGGTCAGTCAGGGCATGTGGGAAGGATTTGCCCACAGAGGAGTGGTAGGCAAGGAGAGATGTCAGTTGGGCATCACTCATCAGTTGGTCCAAGAGTTGAGTCGCTCCAGCAAGGGAGTCAGAGTCAGCAGTCTTGTCACCAGTTGTTCTCTCCTAGTCCTCAGTTTGAGAGAGGAACAAGTTCCAGTGGTACGCATTGGGATACGATTCAGAGAGGCAAGCAACCAGTAGAGCAGATGACTCATGGTAGAGTGTACTCGATTCCTACAGCAGATCCTCAGCCACCGGTCTCTCCGTCTTAGTAGACTTATTTCGTGTTTGCTTGTGGTAGTTGTATGGTATGTTGGTGGGATTGAGATCCCTTGTTGTGCTATGCTAGTAACATTGTAGACTTGGTTTGACGTTATGTGTTTTGTTTGATGTTGTTTCCCTTTGTGGACATCATTTGTAGAATCTTCTCAGTTGAGACTTTCGTTACCTATTCGGGATGCTTCTTGTTGTAAGTTCCTTGGTCTAGTGCTTCATGACTTGATGCACGATTATTTGAGTTGTGATCTCACTTTCGTTTGAATTGTCGATGAATTGTATTAGTTCTCTTGTGCCACCTTGTTCTTGTTGTGATGGCCAAGTTTGATGTTTTCTCTCCACTTGTTCGATTGCTATGTCCTTCGGGACCGTTATTGTCTTCTTGAAAATCCACATCCTTGTGCCCCAAGCATTAAGAAGATTGTTAAATACTTTGAGAATGAGTAATTGAGTCGGTTATTCTTACACCTTTAGTGTAGAATTGACCATGTGTGTGCTTCATTGATTGTGTGGTATAAGGATGACCCTATAACTTAGGTTGAGAATAGTGTTCGGTCGGCACCTCTCAAACTTGAATTGTAGTGGTCACTTGATTATCGCATTGGGTGTGTATGGGGGGATGTGTGTGTACCCATGGGTAGGGTGACGAAATTACAAAACGTGTGTATGCGAGTTTGTAGAATGATAGTGGAGTGTTGACGATTATAAATCCGATTAATTTCTCGTTATGAATATTGTTGTAAGACGGTCATTGATTTCTTGTTCTTGAGGAGACAAATCCCTTGTGGGATCCTCCATCCCTTGTGCCTTTGGCGAAATCAAATTCTTGTGTCAGTGTGTCCCTTTCGTGTCAGCGTGTCCACACTTTACCGGGAGTTGTCCCTTTTATTCTTTTGTGTGACACATGGGTTTATATCAAGTTTGATGTTCCTTTGTCGTGATCTCTGCTCCTCTAACCTTAGTTAATTTTGGGGACGGAATTCTTTTATGGTGGTTGAGGTGTAACGACCTATATTTTCTAAATACATTTCTGGAATTTAATTTGCACTTTAAATCGATCTATGGATCTTGATATATTTTTATCTTAAAATCTTATCGCGATTTTAAGGTGGCTGACCCCAGAATATGGTATAGAATTCGATTACGAATCCAACGCATCTTGAATCGAGTCAATCGGAGACTGGACGAAGAAGTTAGGACCGAAATACTCTCGGAGGTCACATTTTTTAGATTTTGCCAAAATCCCTCATAGAGACTGGTCCCCTTAGTCGTTGCAGACCGGGCATTTTTGTCTTTTCACGTGGGGGACTATTTATATGATTGTGCCCACGATTTTGGGTATTTTCCTAACCCTAAGAGCAGCCCTCTCTCTCTACCTCCCAAGGTTCTTGCTCTCCTTCTCTCTACAAATCCACCATCTTCCCAAGCTCCAATAGAGTTGGTGCTTTGGAAAACATTGCTCTCCTCGTCAAGACCTCGCCATTGATGTGCATAGTTCGTGCCATTATCAAGACACCCTCACCTAGGGTTTTCTCCATTGGCTAGGCTTGAGGTAAATGTGCTTCTATCTTGTGTGTGTGTGGTTGTGTTAGGCCACCAAATTGATTTACAAGATTAAAATTAAAGGTTTTCTCTAAAACCCATGTTTTGGAAATTATAAAATTAATCATGCTTGATAAATTAAAATTGATGGCATCCTTGCATAGAATTAGAGAGTTCTTGGTGGATTCGAGGATGTAGGATTGTCAATTTGTGCCTAGGACTTGTATTGGGAATTGTTGGAGTTTGACGAAAATTGGGGGGTTTGTCCTAGGAGTGTAAATTAGTGGAATTGAGCGGTACTCTTGTGGACGCTAGGTATTTGATACAATGCCCAAGGGGCTTACGAGTATAATTCATAGTTTTGTAGGATCGTTGAGTTTTGGTTAGGCTCTTGTGTGTGGCCTTGGATGGATGGGTGATGAGTGGTGTGATTAATTAGGTGTCCTTGGTGATTAGGACCCTTGTGTGCACTTGTGCACCCTAGGTGTTTATTGAAATACCATAGTGAAGAGGATTGGGTATCAATGTGTGAACCCATCACACTTAGATTGGGAATTCGTCCCTACGATGTAGTACCCTTGGATTGGGTAGGTTGGATGACTAGACTTATGGTTTATGTGTTGATGTGTGAATTCGTCACACCTCGGTGGGAACTCCTCCCCTTGAATTGAATTCGTCACTAGTGTTAGGAAATTCGTCCCCTTAGATTGAATTCGTCAATCTCTTCAATTCACCTATTAAACAACCAACCAAAAAGAAAACGTGATTCGTGAATGTGGTGTGTGGATGACCAAATGATGTGGTCCTTAATGATTGTGAGATGGTGCATCCCTCGTGGCACCTCGTAAAATTTGGTGCATTCCTCGTAGCACCTCGTATGTTAGTGCATTCCTCGTAACACCTCGTGAGTTAGTGCATTCTTCATGGCACTTCGACGTGAGTGAGTCAATCCTTGTCTTCACCAAGGAGACTATAAATCAATTCCCGGCTTGATGGTTTTCCAAATTGGTTTTCAAAGTGATGGTCCATGTTTGGGGTAAGCCTAGCCTTACTCGTTGGATAGTTCGAGACTCATATGACTCTTTCAAAGTATGGTCCATGTTGGGGGTAAGCCGGTCCTTATTTAGTGAGGCGATCGAGACTCGTGTGACTCGTTTTCAAAGTTGTGTTAAGCCGGGATTTGAACAAACTAATCACAAGATAAATAAATTCACCAATGTGTACCTATATAGATATATATAGAGGAATCAAAAGGATAGTTGATGTGCGACGTGATTTGGTGGATTGTGTGAGTATAAGCTAAGTCGTGGAATTCGCTAGTGGATTCGATACGGAGTTTGGCTTGTGTACGATAGTTGGTAGCGGTACTACTAGAGATGGGTTGTGTTCTTGGGAGTGTCCTCCCTAGAAAGTGTGATAGTTTTACCATGACGGCATGGCATGGTCAAGGTTGAAGTCTTTGGTTCTTACGGCCTTGGTTTTAGTATGCGTTGCCTAGTTGTGTGGCGGAGGGGTACTTGGTAAAGAGAGGGTTTGAATTTGTGTTGTTGTCGGTCTTGAGCGAGATGGAATGGTTCTGTTATTTATTGGTGCACTTGTGTAGATGAAAGACTTGGTTAGACTTATGAGTCTTGGTTTCGGAAGTGACTTGGTGGTGGTGTTTGAGAATGTGTGAGTAATGGCATGCTTGGGATTGCATTATAGGGATTCATACCACTTGCACATGTCACCATAATTGCATTTGCACTTGATAGATACATATTTGTTGGGTCTTTATGACTCAACCTTCTTTTTACAGTTTTATGTAGGTTTGCATGATTGGTAGCTTGTAGCGGGGAGTCGGAGTTGGCTTGCTCTACCTTCATTTTAGTGAGAAGCATTTTATTATATTTGTTTGATGAATCATTGTAATAAATCCCCCTCCCCTTTTTTTACTTGTAGTTGAGTTTCATTTCAAATGTGAAGGCCTTGTAAGTATTTCAATTTCAAGCAAATGTTATGTAAAGGATTTGTAAAGAGATATGTTTTATAATTCTTGGCCCCTTGTCATGTAGTTTGGTTAATGTGGTTTTGTAATTAATCATTCTTTTGTTCCATTAAAAAAATGGTTTGAAAATCTGGGGCATGACACAAGTAACGCTACTTAACCATGTAAAGAGTTCACATATGATTAAATGGAATACATATCTAACACAAACTCACCCGGTACCGATGAAGACCAAGCAATCTCCTCCACAAGCCTTGGAAGAGTAGGTGCTCACCTGACATAGATTCAAGTAGATTAAAACCCATATATGCATTGCACTATTTACAAGGAGATCAAACATTAACAATGTACTTAAACAACCCTCAAGGTTCCCCAAGGTCACACTCAAACACGAAGGCCCCCCAAGATTAATTCTTAACCTTCAAAGGCTAAGGCATGAATACCTCACTCCAAATAAATCTCCAAACACTTCCAAGGTTCACTAAGATCCTCAAAACACGACCCACATAAGTCTAAGGGTGTAATACCTCAAAGCCCCAAGCAAACATCAAACAAATCCTCTCATTTAGGCTGACTGGTATGGCACCGGTATGGTGCCGGTATACTGCCCGGCATGCCGGCCGGCATGCTGGTTAGTACAAAAATCCCAATCTTACGCTAACGCAACCCTACTGCCCAATTTGGGACAAATTCGGTATACCGCCCAGCATGCCGATTAGGTCAAAATTGCACACTAACTAAAGGAACAACTTAATGGGGAATTTTGAAAGGACCGGTAGGGCACCGGTATGCCGGTCTTCATACCGGTTCCTGAGTAAAAATGGCAATTTCTGCGAACCTCTCTTCTCCAAAACACTCCCAACTCAATCTAGACTCCCCAAATCGTAAAACCTCACATCCCTCAACCTTCCACACTATCCTAAGATCAACATACTACATTTCTACGACCTCTAAACAATCCTAAGGCCTCCAATCAAGGGGTTTCCCCCCAAATTCCTCAAAAATCTGAAAATTCATAAAACATAGATCTCGGCTTTGATTTTAAGAATTTAACTACGAAATTAAGGGAGAGTGTTACTTACATGATACTTGACCCATGTGTAGAAGAACTCTCTAGAATTCCAACTCCTTCTTGATCTTCCTCCTCCTTCTCTCTCTTCATAGAGATCTCTCTTCCTCTCTATCCTTACACACACACAACACCAAGTACACTTCTATTCCCCTACAAATCAGATTTTAATACCAAAAGACCATTATACCCTCCTTATAAATCCCATTTACAATATTGCTATGTCCCAATTACATCTAGGCACCCTATAATTACATAATACTCCCTAATTTAACCCTTTAGGCTTAATTAGTCACCTAATATCCCATTGCATTTCTACATTCTCTATTTCCCATATTCGATTATTGGTA
>NMUG010012949.1:0-10234 GCA_002855965.1 Monotropa hypopitys
AGGTCCGATGGGAAGAGCAGGGTCCTGGTTTGTCGGCGTGTTGTTACCGTCTTCCATGAGGAATAGTTCAAAAGAGGGGCAAACAACTGGTTTCTACTGAGGTTGGGGCTAGATGTCCCACCGTAAATGCCAATTGTGGTAGCCGAATTTTGCCGAATGCTAGTCCTTCGAATGCTGGGAGTCGGTTGCTGGCTGAAGGCTGGAGTGGTCCCTGCAGACAAATAATGGATCCCCCTGCTTGGATTCTGCAAAACAATGGTTAGTGCCCGCCGGTCGGTTGTGACCAACGGGGCCTCCGATGCTTAAGTTAGTATGTTTTTGTGGAGAGGGTAAAGCAAATACGATAGAGGCCGGACGGAAGCGGTCGGGGATCAGATTCTGGATCCTTTGAACAGTACCCCATAGGGGGTATTTATAGAGGGACGGTGTCTTGGGGCTCAAGAATATTGCATGGGCCACACATTGCGGGCCCATTGATGGGTCAGGACGGCTAGTGGACCGAGTCAAGTCGTACGGACGGGGTTTCGGGGCGGATACCCCGCGATGGTGACGGAAAGATGACCCTTCGGTGAGGTCCGGTCCGTTCGGAAGTGGGTCCCGAGTAACAGGGGAGTTGCCGAAGGATTGCTGTCCGGGCGCTACCGGTCAGTGGCATTACAAGCCCTCCGATCCAGACAGTCCCTGCACCAGGAATAAGGGGCCGATGCATTTATGATAGGTTTTCTCTCAGGGCATAGGTCCGGTCATCACAGATTTCAATTTTTAAAATCTCAATAGTATCTCTCTATGGCTACAGATTTTAAATTTCTAAATGTCTGTGTAATGATACCTTCATATGATCATTACTTAGAGTCAAACTTCAAAGTCTCGGTAACATCTCTCTAAGGTTACAGACTTTAAATTTTCAAAAGGTCTGCGTGATGATACCTCTCTACGATCATCACTCAAATTTCAATTTGAAAAACCTCAGTAACACCTTTCTACGGTTACTGATTCAAATTTCAAAAACCTGAGTAATAACACATCTCTACGGTTATTATTCGGGGCAAAATTTCAAAATCTAGTAATACCTTTCTACGGTTACTGATTCAAAATTCAAATGTCAAAATTCGGTAACACCTTTCTACGGTTACTGATTCAAATTTCAAAAATTTGAGCAATAACACCTCTCTATGGTTATTACGCAGGGAAAATTTTGAAATTTCAGTAATACTTTTCTATGGTTACTGATCCCAATCCCCACAAGTCTGCACGATAATATCTCTCTACGATTATCGCTTAAATTCAAATTTCCAAACTCGATAATATTTTTCTACGATTACTGTTCAATTTCAAAATTTCAAAATTTTAGTAACACCTTCCTACGGTTACTAATTAAGTTTCAAATTTCCAATTAGGATAATATCTTTCTACGATTATTGTTCAATTTCAAAAATTCAAAATTTTAGTTACACCTTCCTACGGTTACTAATCAAATTTTAAATTTTCGCTTATGGTAATATCTTTCTACGATTACTGTTCAAGGCCCAATTTTCGAAATTTTAGTAACATCTTCCTACAGTTACTAATTAAATTTCCAATTACGGTAATATCTTTCTACGATTACCGTTTATTTTTTAAAAAAATCAAAATTTTAGTAACACCTTCCTACGGTTACTAATCAAATTTCAAATTTCTGCTTACGGTAATATCTTTCTACGATTACCGTTCAAGGCCCAATTTTCAAAATTTTAGTAACATTTTCCTACGGTTACTAATTAAATTTCTAATTTCTAATTACGGTAATATCTTTCTACGATTACTATTTAATTTCAAAATTCAAAATCTTAGTAACACCTTCCTACAGTTACTAATTAAAATTCAAATTTCAAACGCACAGTAATAACTCTCAACGGTTACTGTTTTCAAAAAACATATCTTTAATAACATCTTTCTATGGTTATTAATTATGTTAAAAAATTCAAGGCGCCATAATATCTGTCTACAGTTATTGTGTCAAATTCAAAGTTCAAAAAAATTACGATGACAACTTTCTATCGGTCATCCATTAAAATTTTCAAAATATATTGTCACGACCACGATCGTCAATTTTCAAATACTTTGGTGATATTTTCCTACAATTACCGTCAAGTTCCAAAAATATCGGTGACATCGCTCTATCGATCACCATTCCAATCTTAAAGTTTCAAAAATATTTTTCACGACCACGAGCATCATATTACAAAAAACATTTTGGTGATATTTTCTTATAATTACCGTCAAGTCTCAAAATTTCTCGGTGACATCTTTCTACTGGTCGCCCTTCAAATTTTCAAAATATATTTTTCACGATCGTAATTGTCAACTTACAAAAACTTAGTTTTATTTTCCTACAAATACCGCTAAGTTCTAAAAATTGCGATGACATCTCCCTACGGTCATTGTTCAAACTAAACAATCAGTGACACCTTTCTACTGTCATTGTACAAAATCCTAGCTGTGATATCTTTCTAGCGATCACCCTAGTCAAATTCAAATTAACATTTTCAAAAAATTTCCATAAATTCATCATCGCCTCAGTGCATAAATTTCTAAACGGACAACATAACTGCTAAGGCACGAGCATTATACGTTTAGCATAAATTAAACCGCATACATGTTTTGACTAACTTGTGTATTTTCTAGCACAGGTATAGCAGGATTTTCGGGTCTTAGGAGGTATTTTCAGAACTTCCAAACCGAATGAGGCTCACTGCCTCGGCTTTACTTTAAAATCCCAATATATCGCAACTATAGTTGCGACATTGTTCAAAATATGACAAAATTCAATCAGTCTCGGGCAGTGTGCACAACTATCTTCCAGGGGGCAGACTTTGGCATTTTCTGGAAAATATCTGAAGAGCACAAACCGCGATCCACCGGTCCAAGCCGCGACTTCGACGAGCCAGATCCGCGTCACTGACAACTCCCAAAAATTTTCTGACTCCACCAGCAGATGTCAAATTCAGCAGAGGAGTCGGGAAAATTAGAAACACACAAAGCCGTGAATCAAAATTTCACGCATCAATTTATCATTGTCTATATTTGCTGCGCAAAATACACAAAGAGGGGCAGTTGTTGATACCCAAATTTTGACTCAACTCTCACAAATAAAAAATCAGCAAAAAGGTCTTCACAGAGATCAACACACACTTCCGGAATGTTCGGACTTCTCGCAGACAGTACCAACGTCATTCAAAAATAGCAAGATGATCAACCATCAACGGTAAAGTATTAAGGAACATTTACCCAGACTCAGAATTTTCAACTGACACTTCGACTGAGACAAATTACAAACGGACGGTACAAAAACCTCATTCGAACAAGCAAAATGCTGGGGAAATAGAAGAATTCCACACGAGTGACCAAATTTTTCCTTTTGAATAGAATGTTGAGGGTAAATTCATTACTGAGAAGACTGTATGAAGACTGAATCTATCCAATCAAAATTCAGAATTTAGTTGACCATAAACGTCAATCCGTTCAAAATTCCATGCAGCTGTCAGCCAGTTTCATAAATCAGTAAACGTATTTTTCACTGACCTCATCTTTAAAGTCTGACATTCCCTACAGAACAGACCCGACAGAATTTGAGTAGTCTAAGAGGCCCACCTAACGCTTCTCACTTTGTTTAAAGCATCAGAGTCGTACTTCAGGGTTTTTCCGAGAATGTCTGGTTAAAGCCCGAGATATTTTCTAAATTCATGATCCAACTCAACGATCAAGAATATCTAATTTAAATTATTAAAGACTGAGTTCAACTAGAAGCCAACCAAGCGCAAACAAAAGGTTCGGACGAAGTTCAAAACCCATGATCACTTTTTCAAATTTTAAGATATTTTATTTTCATTTTTATTTAATTTATCCAAAGGAAATAGGCAGGAACCTTCCTCAAATATTCCAAAATATCCCATTCCAGCACATGGCCCGCGAGCCATGAGATTGGCCCAATTTTAAGGCATGTCGCAACTATAGTTGCGACATGTCTTGCCTATATAAGAAACTCAACTCTCAACATTTCAAGGATCCAAGCATCCCAATTGCTGCCAAATCACTCTCAAACCAAGTACCTCCGGGTCCAAACTCTTATACACTTTCCAAAACCACTTCAAATCCGACCGAACCTCTACCGAACCCGAAACCCGCGAAGAACACACTTTGTTCTTGAAGTACCACTCAAACCCGAGCCAATTTCCAGCGACCAAAAGGTCTAGCGACCAAATCAAAACCCGAAAAACCTACAAACCCTTTTTCCGTATCTTTGTGAAGTAACCGAATCTAGCCGAACCTCTGCCAATTTCCTATGGTAAATTTCTTTTATTTATTATATTCTTGGGACTCTTGATAGTCTTCTAATTTATAGTTCGGTATTAGTCATTCGGTCACGTCCGATACTATACCTTACTATATTTTAAAGAAGCTATCTTAAGAATTCGTCTCCCCGAATTGTACAGATACAATTAATACAAATTTGCCGCTATTCTTTTATACTTGTCTCTTCATTTCCGAATAAATATCTGTATAAAGAAGACGTCCTTTTTATGTCTTTCTCCTCGTTAGAATTCAACACATTCTAGGCTATGCCTGCTCTGCTGTCGCGTATGAGAAGAACATAAAAACGTCTTTGCCCTAAAAATGCAATCTAGACTTATACGTTGTCTTTACTGCTTTCATTTTCATTCTTATAGCCCGGCCTTGCTGGTATGCTATATACTTGTCGTCTAGCTCGGACTATATCCAGCTCGATTTATATATATAATATCTTATACCTCTGTCTATACATACATATACTTATATATATATTATATTATATTATATATAAATATACAGTCTCTCTCTCTCTCTCTCTCTCTCTTCAGCGATTCATTTTCACTTTCCAAAAAATACTTTACAAATAAATAATAAAATTCCTCTATCCGAACTTTGAAGTGATAGCTTGCAGTAGCTATCAGACTTGGATTAAAGAATGCCTTGTGATTCGGGTCATTCCGGAGCACTTGATATTCTGTGGGATTTTTCACACTCAAGAAAATAACTCCCTCCCCAAAATTTCAAAAATTATTTTACATTCGAAGCTCTGTCCGATTGAAAAATATCAAAAATACTTTAAAAGCAAAAAACCAAATTCCTCAATCTGAACTCTGAGGTGAAAGCTTGCAATAGCCATCAGACTTGGATTAAAAGAATGCCTTGTGACTCGGGTCATTCCGGAGCACTTGATATTCTGTGGAATTTCCAAACAAAAATCAAACATTTTCAAAAACACGGTCAAAGTTCTGTCCGACCGAAAAACATAAAATTTATTTTTCACAGTCGAAGCTCTGTCTGCCTGAAAAATACAAAAACACTTTCAAAAAACAAAAACAAAGTTGCTCGATCCGAACTCTGAGGTGAAAGCTTGAAGTAGCCATCAGATTTGGATTAAAAGAATGCCTTGTGACTCGGGTCATGCCAGATCACTCGATATTCTTTAGAACTTCTAAACCAAAAACATACATTTTTTAAAATACAGTCGAAGCTCTGTCTGACTGAAAATACCAATAAATTAACAAAACAAAAATCTTCCGATTCGGATCATTAGGTGAAAGCTTGCAGTAGCCGACCGATCTGGATCAACTATATATCTCGTGAGTCGGGTCATGCTGGATCACTTGATATTCTTTCAGGATTCTTCAAAATAAAATTCACTTTCAAAACAAATACTCAGAATTCTGTCTGACCAATCAAAAATATTCTTTCAAAATACAATCGGAATTCTGTCCGACTGCTTAAAAGTATTCTTTAAAAAACACAGTTGAATTTCTGTCCGACCATCGAACACAAATAAAACTAAATTAACAAAACAAAATCACTTTCTCAAACGCAATCGGAATTTTATCCGACTGTAGAAAATTACTTTTCAAGATGCAATCGAAGTTCTGTCCAGCTCAAAAACAATTCTGTCCTCAAATTCTTACTTTAAAAATCAAAACCGGGCCAAAATGTCTCCCAAAATTCTTTCAAAATCCAAACTGGGCCAACAGACTGCCCGTCAAAATCCCTTCTTTTAACTCTTTCTAAATCAAAACCGGGTGGAAATGTTGCCCGTCAAAAACTATACAAAGGATACATCAGTATTATTCATTTCTCTTGGCCGAGAAAATAATTAATTTTGGATTTAAAAGAAATTTGATTTTGAAAGAGAAGTACCGAAAGGGCGAGTGTGGTGCCTAACACCTTCCTCATTCGTAATTTAATCCCCAAACTTCAAATCTCTGGTTATGCAAATATATTATCCAATTTAAATATCGGTGACTTGGCACACCGCAACTCTTTGTTGAGTGGCGACTCCGAAAAATATATTAATAATAGGTTGCACATTGTCTCGGCAATTGCAAAACCGTTGTTAAATCTGAACATTTCAAAATCGGCACACTCAGGCCATCAAATTCATTTTCAAACAAAATTGCAAACACCCAATAGCGTGGATATTCCGTCCCGGAAAACGACTCCTCTGCGTAAGGAGGTGAGGGAAAGACGGAAAATTTTCCCGGCTCGACAGCCATGACTAGCATGAATTCATCGTCATTTTCTTTATTGGAGTCTGACAGCCAATCAACCAATTTACAATGCGAGGGACGGGCCTTTAGGTATACTACACTGTTCTTGGTATGATCAATAGTTTAGTGATAGAAGATCTTCCAAGTGCGATTTTTGGCACTAGTGATCTGATTTAATATGGGGACCCACACAATTATTCTAACGGAGTTTGTGTCAAGTTGGGAAGGGAAAACATCAAGATGATATAAGAAGTGCCTATGCAGATGGTGAAGTGGGAACCGTACCCGATCCTCAACGACATGAATAAAGGGTATATAGAGGGCGTTATTATCAGCAAACTATCTGATGAAATCAGTAGGAGAAAGATCAATTGCAACTATTATCAACAAACTATCTCAGTGGTATCGATCAGAGAGTACAAGTGCCCCATTTGAAGGAAATGAAAAGAGAAAATGTCAACTAGAAAAAATGAGAACTAAGAGAGAAATCAGAAGATAGCAGAGCAAGAGACGTAGAAGAATCAAGGGGGCTTATAGAGGAAAGATCTGATGAAGACTACTTCAGATAGACACGAACAAAAGCTAGGGTTCCGAAGAAGCTCTGAAATGCAAATGAAGATAAAGATAAATGTAAAGTTGCAAATGAGGTCTGGTCGTTTTAAAATATTGGAGACACATGTGGCTTACGTGAGGTTTCTTCAAAAGGTGCACTGATCCTATCAGGAATTAATGTGCATTTAATGTAGACATTCCAGATTCGACCATTTGATGGTATGCTAATTGGAAAGACACCGTTTACACCAAACTAATAGTTTTGTTCACTCTGGTTGTACGACTGAAGTATCTAAAGTTAGTGGCAATTATGGTAGGGTATTTTCAAATTTACCCAAGTTAGGATTTATTCCAAATTTCCTGGACTAAAGCATTCAGTGGAGCAATATTGTTATTCCAGCTCGGCATATAGCCGTAGAGGTCGACATATAGCCGTAGAAGTCAACATATAGCCGTAGAGGTCGGTATGATTTTCGCACAGACTTCAAGATTAGGTACGTCTAGTGCGGCATGACATCCTATCAGTGCGACGAGATGATATCCACTGCGGCAGAACGACACAGAACATGTATATGTGTTTGTCGACCAGAGAATGACACCTAACACACGTGTTCCACCATTCTTGCCAATTAGATAAGATTTTCGGTTCCTAAGGATACAATAGAGTCCTAATTATAATGGAACGTGAAATCTAATTGATCAGATAAAGATAAATATTGGCGTATCAAAATCCAATTAGGATGAGGAATCTTAGTCCAACTTTAATTACTGTTGATCCGAAAATACACTAAAACTAGCGATCTTCTTCTTATATAAACAAGATCTTTCTCTAAAAAAGGTACATGCACACATAGATTTATGAACAAAATTAAAGTATTTTAGGCGCCATCTCGATAACGTCTTGTCATTAGCCTTTGAAACTGTGACAGTCCATTTGCATGTCATTCCCTACAAGGAACGCACTCCAAAATGTGCCACGTCATAGTATGTTCATTCAGAACCCAAAACTACTACTAGCACACACTTTTGTGCATACAATCCACGCATAATTTGTGTGCGGAACACAAGGAGACTCATACAGAAAATTTGACTTCTGGATTTTGTTAGAAATATCATTTTATACTATTCTATAAAAAAATCGGCTCAATTGAATAATGTATAAAATTTTCTTAATCGTTTGAATTTTTATCCTGAAAACTATGAAAAACTGTCAATGAAAATTCAAACGATTAAGAAAATTTTATATATAATATCCGATTGAGCATCCACTCGATATTAATGAATTTGGACAAATAAATAAATTATTCCAGGGAAAAGTCTACAAGCCCCTTTTTCACACCCGTGCACAGTTGGCATCGGTGGGGCCCACATGTGCACGAAACTAAAAATATAATTTAATAGTTAAATTTTAAATATTATTTTAAATGGTCTTGTAAAAAATTAGCTCAAACAGATAAAAACTATAATTTTTATAATTTTTTAAAATTTAATTCACAATTTTATACATAAAATCCAAAATTGCAAACTCTAGTATAACAGATACACTAAACAAAAAATACGTAAGTAGTCCCGCACTATTCAGTCAGAGATCATTTTCATTGATCGTGCCTTAGGTACCTCAATCAGTGCTTCCGGCATCATCACCATCAAAGGGAATCCGGTTCCTACATGGAAAGACATCTTTAAAGGAATCATATTGTACTGTACTTTTGGTCTCAATGAAAATATGTTTGTCCCGGAGGCTATAACTCTACAGGTTGTAGTCCAATGGAGAAAGTGATCGATAGCCTGCACGTGGATCTACGTCGTATGTCGTCCTTTGGCCCCTCCTTGGCCAAATCAGAATTCTGTTCATGGAAGGACTTTTGCCGCAATGACCGCTCATGTAGCGTAGGAGCAAATTTTGATGATTCATATCTGAATTCAAGTGTGCCACGTTTCTCGCTATTCAGGTGCGTGAGTTTTTTCGATAACGCTGCCAATTTTCCCATGGAACTTTTTCCTCTCTATTTTTCTACCAAAACGTTACCCGTTCGATTGTGAGGCAAATGCGTTCTCAGGCAACATTTGCGGTTGACCTGCTGGGTTCCCGTCCAACAAAACGTTAATCGCATTATGGCAATGCGTTACAAGTAGGAACACATTTTGAAGATGCATTTTGTATTATTTTTACAAATCGTTCAAAATTGCACTAATTTTATAAATAATTTGAAAACATAATAAAAAGATAAAATATGTGCAAGTTGTTTCTTCTACCATGGATAGCTCTCTTTTGTAAAGCCCTCAACCAGCGAAATGTCAAATCTTGGTGGGAACTTCAAGTTTGACTTCTCCTTTTTTCTCTCAGTAACCCAAGTTTGCAGTTATGTTTTTGACCCCACCTAAAGAGATTCGGTGAGTGCCATGAGTACATCTAATTTTGTAGTATGTTTGTTATTTGGTTTTTGTATTCTTGTTAGTTTGTAATGATGGACTACTGGCATGTTAGGATGCGAACGTGACACTTATATTAGTTCGGTTGAATGTGAACACTTAGTGTTAGATCCTTTGATCGTGAACATTATTATATTTTGATATGGTTGGTTGCTTGTATTCATGCGTGGGAGAGAAATATGTCTTTAGTGTTGTTGTGATTGTTATAATCACGTTTGAATGCCTTAATATACAAGGTGCTTTAGTGCCTTAGAGGTGTGTCTACACAATGAGTCTATACTTATTAGATGCTGGTGTTCTAAACACGTGACTAACTGACACTCATTTCTTATATCATGATAGATTACTCTGAGACTTGCACTCTGCATCTTTATACATGTTGGACACTGTTAGTTGTAAAGATCCTTACCTGCTTTTATTCATATCAGTCTCTATTTTACTTTCTGCTACAAATTATTTGTAGCTTACGTATCTCCTAGATTTTCCTGCTATTTTGAATTGAGAGATCCAGCTACCTGATAGCTTTTTGGAGTGGTCCACTACTGAGTAGGAATGTTGGAGCTTAGAGGAGCATAGTAGCACTTTTGGTTGGACACTTGTACTTGTCTATCTTTCTGTTTTACTAGCGAGTTGTTGACTTGTATATGTCAGTTGTTACACATTAGATGTCATACTCCGGAAATTTTAATTAA
>NMUG010012950.1:0-10235 GCA_002855965.1 Monotropa hypopitys
GGCATGCCATCCTTGGTTTTTCTAAAGGAATAGAAGATTTCAAATCAAGAATTTCTTTCTTTAACTTTTCCTCATTCTCTTGAAATAGTATGACTTTTTCTTTTGATTCCTTTCTTAAAATTTCTAACTCAATCTCCAAAAAATCTATTTCTTTAACTATTTCTTCAAACTCTAGAGAAAGCTCTTTGGAAAAAGATTTTAGCTCATTGTACTTATGTGTGAGGTTCTCAAAATCATTCAACAACAAATCAAAATTCTCTTGAAGCTCATCATAAGTCAAATTTTCTTCTATACTACTATTAGCCATAAGATATAGTTTTTTACCTCATTTTCATCGTCGCTTGAGTCAAAGGATCCTTCCATCAAGGTTTTGATCATGGCCTATTTGAAGCTCTTATATGATACCTTCTTGGATAGAAGGCATGCCAATTTGAGGTGACCCGGCTTCTTGCATCCGTAGCAAACAACTAGTGAGTTTTTGACCTTCTTCCCATTCTTTTTGTTGAGATACTTCTTAAATTTTTTGGTAATGATGGTGATCTCCTCATCATCATCGGAAGAAGATGAAGATGATGTCTCCCCTCATTCCTTTCTTGTAGGCACTCTAGAGGATCACTGCATGAGTCATTGTGTTGAAGATGTATCTCCTCCATCAATAACTTGCCCATAAGAGTGTCAATGGTGCAAGTGTTAAAATCTATTTTTTGGAGGATAATGGATGCCTTCGTCTCCCATCTTATGGACATGTACCTAAGGATCTTTCTTGACATTTCCGCATTAGTAAAAGTCTTTCCACGAGATTTCAATCCATTAACAATATCATTAAATCTTTAAAACATAATAGAAATCAATTCACGATCACACATTCAAAACAATTCATATTCATGCACTAAAATATTAATTTTATCTCTTTGACCTGTATGTGCCATCATGGGTTGCTACAAGTCGATCCCAAATATCCTTGTTGGATTTACAAGAATAAATGCAATTATACTCATTGGGATCTAAAATGCAATATAAAATATTCATGGCTCTACAATTTTGTTCAACCTTTTTCTTGTCAATCTCAAGCCTTTGTGCATAGGGTTTTTGTGGAACATATGGACCATGTATTATGGTGATCCATAAATCGTAGTTAATAGATTGAATATATATGCGCATACGATTTTTCCAATAAGAAAAATTTGTTCCATCAAACAAAGGTGGCCTAGAGGTGAATTGACTCTCAAGAATATAAGATGTTGCCATGGATCTTTGGCTCAAGATGGTGAAGTCGAGAGATTGATCAAAAATGCCAAACCAAAACAAAGATTAAAAATTTGAGCGCAATGCTCTGATACCAATTGTTGGCCCCGAGGAACGTGTATGACAACAACCCCAATATTTGCAAACTATGTAATCATGAGAGAGGATAAAAAATGTGTCCAACTTTTTAATATTTCCAAGATAAATACAAAGACACAAGTGCGGAAGCAATAATAATCCAAATGACAAGATTAGAATCGAGATTCAAGAGCCAATTCCAATTGCCTTACATTATACCTTGATTATTGCAATACGGCAATGGTTAAGGTTTCCGGTTTGGAATTGTTTCAAGAATGAGGATTCAAAAATACTTTTGATTTCATAAAAAATGAAAGTGCAAGCAATACCAAGAATGCAAGGCAATCTCAAAGAATCACAAGGCAAAAAAAGTGCAAGGAAAGTAAAGGCAAGGGAACACAAGAAAC
This sequence comes from Monotropa hypopitys, assembly GCA_002855965.1. Lineage (NCBI taxonomy): Eukaryota > Viridiplantae > Streptophyta > Magnoliopsida > Ericales > Ericaceae > Monotropa > Monotropa hypopitys. The sequence goes on from NMUG010012950.1 coordinate 1,731, forward strand.
ATAGTGGTTCCATTAGGCTTGTCCATGACCTAACGTACATCCACTCCCTTAAAACTATAAGGGTTCTACTAATAAGAAGATTACCTTATAGGTGGTAATCAAACCTTTACAATCCTTAAGCTACTTGACCGGGTGAGCTCCAACCTTGTGATTATTTCGGTCGATCACGTGATGTTGCCTCTTTGAGATGCTTCCGGATTCTCTCCAACCAACTTAGCACTTCCGAGTGGCTAAGGACCTTGAGTTCTTCTGGGTGACTCGAACCTTGATAGCTCTTCCGGATAACTATCTACCTTTGCAAGTTTTAGCCTAGAACTTGAGTAACCTTTCAAGTATAATTAAATAAAGATTAGGAAGACAACCCTTCCTCTTACAAATGAAGAACCAAACTCTCTCTAAATATTTTGCAATGAAGAACAAGAATTCTCTCAAGAGATATACAAAGGAAAATACAAGCGCACGAGAGAGAGAGAGAGAGTAATTTGAGTTTTAGAGGAGATGTAGATGTGTATAATACTTGTGGTAATGATCTCTTAGGGTGTTTAGGACCCTTACACATGTTTATATAGCCACAATTGAGAATATAGTCGTTTATATCCATTAGGTGGTATTGTGGTAATTTTGAGCAAATTCAAAATGAGAAAACAACACTTTTTACAGTAACCGGTAGGCAACTGGTAGGGGACCGGTATACTGGCCGGCTGGTGAGGCCATTTTAGAACGCCAAACCTACTTTCCAAAATATTCACCATCAGGTAGGGTACCGGTATGCCGGCTGACATACCGGACGGGATTCCAGTTGGGATTCCAGTTAGGCTATAGGGTAGTGTGTTGCTCCAAATGTGTTTACGCTTGATACTTTGGCTTGCTATTTTGATTCCCCTATGACTTTCCTAAAGATCACAACTTAGAAAAATGTAAGTACAATAAACCTTGTTAGCATGAACATTTCTAAGTATGATTAATATAACCTTTAAGTATGACCAAGAATCAAATTAATCAACTAAAACATACAAGTGAACTAAGGAAAGCATTATAATGATAAATAAACATTCAAAGTGTATTTCTGTAGCCTCTACAAAATCATTTGATTAAAACACAAAGATTTAAACAATTCAATTTTTATAAACAATTTCCTTGAATATAAATTTTTAAACCTTTTAAACAGAAAACAAGAAAGCAAAATCATTTTAATGTAAACTAAACTTGTGTGAATAAAATCATAAAAAACACATCATCAAAACCTTAGGGACAACAATTGGGACTTGATTGCTTCTAACTGATCCTGAACCATTAGTGGCCCTCGACGAGACTAATTTTCAGAAATGGACCGCATAGCAGTCATGAAAAAGTGTTGACTTCCTATGTCAAAATTATGTCCTTGATGGGCTATAGGATTCTCTACACCACATTTACGCAGTCTATACTTCAGCAAGGGAGTTATAGACATTTCTTGAAAATAAGTAAAAAACTTAGGATGCTGGATCACAGAAGTTTCTGCCATGTTGATTTGCCGATTTTAAAATAGTGGACAATCGGTCTATTGTGAGACAAGCACAAGAATTTGAGGTTATGGTTCACGAAATGCATGCCGAGTGATTGTTAATTTCTGAATCCCTAAAGGTGGCTTTAGCAATCCATAGGATTCCATCCTCATGGAAATAATTTAAAAGCCATTTATTGCACAAACGTAAGGCGATGACTTACGAATACCTCATAACAAAGCTCAGAATTGAGGATGACAATAAGCATACTGAGTTGAATACAAATGGTTCTTCGTCTACAAAGGCCAATGTTGCAGAACATCACTCAAAACAAAGGCCTAGAGGCAAGCAAGGCCAACCAAAGAAAGCCAATAAGCACAATGGCAAAGGGTTAAACAATCTTGGCCCAAAAGAAAGCATTGTAAAGAAACAATCTACACCGTTTTAGGGCAACTGCTTCAACTGTGACAAGCTTGGACACCATGCTACTGACTACAAAAAGCATCTAAACCCTTAGGCTAAGGCACATTTGACAGAATTGGAGGCATCCAAAACAATTATCTTTGATATGAACCTATCTTTTATGGGTTTTGAGGTAAACCTAAGATGTTCAAATCTAAAAAAGTGGTGGATCGACACTAGGTCTACTCGCCATGTCTGATTCATTAAGAGCATGTTCACAACTTTTGCACCAGTTACAAATAGTGAAACAATCTACATGAGCATCTCAGCTACCTCTATGGTAGAAGGTCAGGGCAAAGTCATGGAGTGTGATTCATGTTTCAGTATTGCCTATTTAGGATCATTCCTTTTAGCGAGAGATCAATTGAGGACCGGGAATCATATTTGATGTCTAAGTTTCTTCGAAGTTTGGTTTTAAAAGAGTTAATTTCTTGAGAATAGAAATTCATGAGATTCTCATTCGAATTGGAAAGTCATGGGTGTTTGAGGATTTGGTGTTGGATGTTTTAAAGAGACTTAGAGGATTCTTAAGGAGTGTTTCGAACACCTTTCGATGTGTAAACTAATGTGTAAATGATTGAGGTTGAGTTTAGGATGTGAGGAAGTGAAAACAAATTGATATGGGGCTTTTCTAGAAGCCTCGTCCTGACAAAGGTCGATGGTCGTCTGGATGAGAGGAGTAGAGAGGGTTCATTTGTTGTCCACTAGGTTCGTATAGACCAGGGGGAAGTTCGTCCGGACAAAGGTGTCTAGAAGGCATTTGTTTGGACGAAGAAGGAGCTCGTCCCGACGAGAATGTCATACTGTTTTAAGTTTTGAAGAATAATTTTGGGTTTTGGCCTCTAAAAATAGTTTCGAAAGACCCTAATGTGTATTAGGGTTAGCCTAAATGTGTTTTGGCCTCTATTTGTGTATTCTAACCTTGAGAGAGGGCTATATATAAGGAGAGATTTGCTTGGGTTCTTGGTGATTCAAGTGTTCAGAAGAAATCCGAAGGCGGTTCTATGAAATTGGAAGCGCGTAGATCATCCTACATGGTATTGTTTGTAGTTTTGATTATTCTCTTGAGTTGCATTTGAATTGTTAATGGATCAAATCTAGGTATTTGGGAGTCTTTGGGTTTTCATGTCGTTCATAGGTGTAAGGGTTGTGTGTTGTTCATCAATCCTTGATGTGTGCATGTGTGTGCATATATGAGGGTGATTAGTGATAGACTTGCATGATTTCTCATAGATTTGGTTTGGGTGTGTGTAATCCTAATGAGTTATGTGTGTGTGTGTATTCATGTGCATGGGTGATGTATAAATCCTGGTCTTTCGTCCAACTTTATATGTTCAAACATGTATGTGAATGAGATTTCATTCCCAAGATGTTGACGTTCAATCGTAAGGTATTGTATCTTGATTTCTATGATTGTGTGTGTTGTATCCATGTTTGTATGAGATTCAAGGAGTCGTTGGACTAAAAGGAATGTTTATGCACACGTATGTGTGAGATTCATCTTTTATGCAAGATATGTTGTTAAGAGTATATATTCAGTTGAATCGCATGATTGGGTGTTATTGATTATACCAAACGGAATGAATATACATGCATGTATGAATGTGGATTGGATTCATAGATTTTGGGATTTATGTGTTATAATTTCTGTTCTCGATGCTATCGCTCAATCTTGTTCATTGTACTGATTTTGTAAGATAGTTTTTAGGAAATAGAATTGGCAATCAGAGGAGCACCGAAAAATAAAGGGTGACTTCCTTTTAAAAGGTTTCGGTGAGTGTATGTTTTATGGTATTTTGATAGTACGTTGCATGTTCATTCATTTGTAACAATATGGTATTTTTAAAAAAATGTAAAGTTGGCCTTTGGGCATTTTGCTTAAAAAGAAAAGTAAAATATTAGCCATGTGTGGGACATATGGTACTATTCAAGGCTTGCGTGGGACGTATTTCCTATCTTGGTATAATTCCAAGAGGTGCATGAGACATACCAAAATATGCATGGGATGTATATTTATACCTTATAACGGTACCGGGATGCCCCAATAATATCATTATCGTGCATGGGATGCACCGTGTGTGGGACACACAAATTATTGCATATAGCAATAGTCTATTTTCAGTGCATGTGATGCACAAATAAACCTTTTTGAAAAGGGCTTTGACCAAGGCTATATCGTATAATAATGCATGGGATGGACTATATTTTGGAAATGGACTACGATTAAAATAGATTTAAAAATGGCTTCGGCTATTGCAATAACGCTTGTAAACGTACATAGGATGCATAACAGTTCTTTTGGAAAATAAGGTTTTGAGTTATGTTTTGAGATATATTTGACTTGTAACTGGAACTCAAAATATTATATCCTACACTCTGGTTTCCTTATATTTGGCTTGGAAATCAGGTAGCAGTGTAATGCCCGTAACCTTCATTCAATTCTTTTAATTATTTCGTATAAATAATTAATATTTCTTATTCAATAATTGGATTGAATCTTGAGGTTTAATAATTTAAAATTATGATGGTAGGTGAGTCTTGAGGTGACTTGGGTGGTTGAGGTTGAGAGTTTGAGGTTAAGGCTATCTTAGGTATTTAACCTTAAATTAAATCCATGAGGTTTTGTGTAGAAGTGATATTTGGCCTTGGGGAAGGTCATAGAATGACCATAGGATGCCCATTTAATGTTTGAACCTTGAAAGAAGTGTTTGGAGTTGAGTCTCAAAGGTCTAGGCTTGAACCATTTCAATTTGGGCATTTTTGAGGATTCTCGTCCAGATGAGGAAGGTGGGCCGTACGGACGACCGTGCAGTAAGTTTTGGGAGTTGTAGATTTTTGGCTCGTCGGGACGAGGGTGGGTCTCGTCCGGACCAGGTGAGGTATCGTTCGGACGAGGATCCAGCCGTCCGGACAGGGCGGGAGTCGGATTAAATTTTAAAGCACAGAATTTAGTTTTTTTGAGTGGCTTTTAGTCCTTTTGCATACAAATTAGTTTAGTAACTCCCTAAAACATATTAGGGTTATTATGAACACATTTTAGCTTCTATTAGGTGCCTTTAGCCTTTAGAGAAAACCCTAGGGAGAAAGGGAAACCTCCTTTTGTTGAAGCTTGAAGATTGAAGGTGTTGGTGGAGCCTTGGAGCAAGGTCTCTCTTGTGACTTGAACCCTCTTGGTAAGTCTTGTAATCTTAGTGTTTTGTAGATTTAATCTCTCTATCTCACCTATAATCTTTGGGTGAAGTCCATGTATCAAACTCATTTTTATATATGTCATGTATACTGACCCGATCTATAGATTTTATGAAGAGGGTTGTAAGGAGTATGGGTTTTTTCATGTGTTATACAAGTTGTATGTGTATGGATTTAAATGGGAGTTGTTTGTTATCTTTGGGATCTAGGAGGTCCATAAATAGTTATACTCATATGTTTTCATTGTTAAACTCACATGTTTATACATGGTATTTGTGAATGGATTGGGAAATTAATATTGGATTTTGAGTAGGGAGGTAGTAGTAGTAGTCCTTGGTTAGGGCTATTTTATTATTGTAAAGCATGTAAATAATTTTGTGGTTCCTTGTTCAATTTATATTATTTCAGACTGAAATTGTTGGATGGTTTTGACACGGAATCCCGTGGAGAATTTGGAAGCCACAAACAAAGGCAAGGAAAAACTTGTCTAAGCGGTATTGGTGAGTGTAGGGATGTAGCATCATGACTTTTAGATGCTTGTGCTCTTTTGTTTTGTAGTAATTGCACAAAATCATGGGAAGTTGCATGACATGTTGCATGTGTTTAGCATATGCATGTTTTTGAGAGGTATTTAGCCTATGGCTAATGTTTGAGAAAATGTTTTGAGAAAGGAAGTTGAAAAACTATAGCCTATGGGCATGTTTTGTGAAAGAGTTTCGGAAAGTGATTTATCCAATATGTATAATTGATATAGTGGATGATGATTGGTGCCTATATGGCCATATGGGATGCCCCTATTGATAGACATGCCAAATCACTTGTTTAGCATGTATTTTGTCTCTTTTGTATATATTTTATGGTCTTTTTAACCAATTGTCGTACATATTTGCGTTTAATGGTATTTTTGTAGATTTTTGTTCGTTTACAGGTTTTTAGTACTTTATTCTACTAGATTGAGCCATTTTAGAAATCCAGAAACTTGAGGAGAACAACATGTGGAGGTCTAAGATGAAAGCCGGGACATCGAGAGAAGAGAAGAAACTCATTTGGAAATAACAAGCGTAACCGGTTAGAACAATTCAGGCGTAACCGGTTACACTCAGCCAGAGAATCCACCGGAGGAAAGACTGCAGAAACTGAGCACAGCGTAACCGGTTAGAACAATTCAGGCGTAACCGGTTACACTTTGCCAAAGAAGATGCCAGAGGAAAGAATTCAGAAACCGAGGATAGCGTAACCGGTTGAAGACCAGAGCATAACCGGTTACGCTCAGCTGAAGAGAACTCAAAGAAAACTCAACCGTAACCGGTTACGACATTTTTGAGTATAACCGGTTACGCTTATCGCGCACAGAAAAGTTTATGGCAGTTCATTTAAGTTCTAATTGACTGCTAATGACCCTTTTACCCCTCATTAAGGTTAGTAAATGGGCCAGAACGTGTTTAAAGTATATATAGGTGAGGATTAACACTTGGGAGGGAACTTTTGGATATTTTGATACACTTTTGATTAGCATTAACCCTAGGGAAGGAGGCTACATTGTTCTTGGGAAGGATTGAAGGTTTTGAAGCTTTTGGCTCTTGTTCTCTCTTTGAATCTCTTGTGTTTTGTATTTCTATTGGTAAGAACTCATTGGATTTTGATTTTATTAGTTGAAGTTTATATAAAAGTACTTGTTTTTTAATTCTCTCAACTTTTCTTCAATGGAGTGTAAGGATTTTGATTCAATACATGCTCTTAGTATTCACCCCACCATGAGTGGCTAGATCCCCTTGGGACATGGTCTTGTGGATCATTTAAGGGTAGTGGAATTGGATTTGATTTAGTGATTCACTAATTTCCCTCTAACAAAGTGTGGATCTCTTATTGGTATTCAATTGAAGATCATCCGGAAATTGCTTCGATGTTGCTACTGAAAGTAATTTCTGTGTAAGAGTTTGCACCAATTCATGTTATTAACGAATATCTTCCGGAATATATTCCGATGTTTCTACTGTGGATATATTCTGAGTTATAAACTGAGGATTGGATTTAAAAGAATATTTTCCGGGGAATATCTCGATGTTATACTGTAGGTATTCCTTGAGTTATAAAAATGAAGGGTTTTATCAGAATATCCTCCGAGACTTTACCATAATGTTTTCACTTTGGTAAGTCTTGTGAACTAAATTAAATCTAATTTCTCAAATCCCTTAGGTGTGAAGCAATGACCATATTCCCCCTTTTAGTAAATTTATTTAACCATTCCTTAAGTAATTCGGTAATCACTTTAGTTCATTTTCTAATCAATTGACTTATAATGATTTTTAACCTTAAACCACAATTTCATTTTATTTTCTCAATAAATACAAAAAATTCAATTAACTGATCCGACTAGTCCCTGAGTTCGACCTTGGGCTTACCACTCTACTATCTAGAGTAGTTTGTTCTTGTTTTATAAATTTAAATGCACTAGACCGAAGTCCGATAATTCAACGACTCGGATTTTGCGTCTAGCACCTATACATGTTGAAGTCGGGCTACGGTTCAGTGACATGTTATATGTCGAGGTCGGGCTGCGGTTCGATGACATGTTGAAATGGGGCTGTGGTTCTATGTGATAGTGTACGGGTGCACGAACTATTGCATATAGTAATAGCTATTTTGAAAGAAAAGGACGTGAGAAGTCCACTATTTTGAGAAAAGGGGTTGCGGTCCAGATTTATATTATGTATGAAAGGCTTTTAATGTGAAAGTTGAGAGGGAAATTGGTATCATTACATGGAATTGCATCTTTTTTATTTTTGGAACATTGTGTTTTTAAAGTTAAATCGTGCTCTTACTTTCCTTTCATCTAGAACTTGCGATGTATATGTTCACACTCTATTTCCTTATTTTTGACTTGGAAATAGGCTTCCAGTGATAGCGATCCACTACGAAGCTAGAGAGAAGGATTGCCAAAGAGAAGGTTTTGGACTAGTGGGGTGCTCGTGGTAGTATCTAGTCATTGCAGCCTATTCATTTTCATTTGTACCAGTCGTTTATTTTAGAAGCAGACTTTTAGTAGAACCTTGTATAATGTAATTACTTTTGGGTTGTTGCAACAATTTTAAGTATGTTATTCTTATGTTGAGACATTGATGATTAGGTGTGATAGTTATCTTATCATATGTGAAGTCTAATTCAGGTATTTATTTCAAAAGAAAAAGAATTTTATTCCGCTGTTATTTGGTATTTTGGAGTATGTGATGTTACAACTTGGTATCAGAGCTTAGGTTCTAAGTCCGAGTTAGGGGACCATGTGACTTAGTGGAAATTGTAATTGAGGTGTATGTTTGAGGTAAAGTATGAGAAGTGTGGTATTAGTATTTTTTGACTATTATGTGTGTCT
>NMUG010012951.1:0-10231 GCA_002855965.1 Monotropa hypopitys
TTAAAATTTAATAAATGGATCAAAAAATTCGTGAGAATCGATATGGGTAACAATATAAACATGTATGTCACGCCTTAATTCGAACAATTATCAAAATAATCATTCATCAAAATGATGTGACAGCATAAGACAAACCAAAGTACAACCAACTACAAACTAATAACAACGTTACATAATCAAAACTATACAAGAGGAAAATAAAACTCACTAATATGATACAAACATGAATCAACAAATTGGGTAAAACAAAGCCATGACACAACTCACAAACTAAATTAAGAAAAGTACAACATGCTTTGACATCAAATAAGATAAAATCTCATACAAACTACTGATCGACTAAAAAATACTCGGACAGAACCTCCATTATGCTATGCAGATGCAGCTAGACACGTGAACAATGGTAGAAGAGATCACCTAAAAAGAAGAAATATAAAATACATCAACGAACAACAGCTCAGTAGATACTATAGAACAACATAAAAAGAGTAAGTAAATAGCTATGAATTAAGTTATCTTTTAGAAACTATTTCTTTTTTTAAATCTTTTCTCATCTTCCTAAAATTATCATATCTTTTATCTTTTCCAAAACTCTCTTTTACCTTTTCAACCAATACTTTTCCAATTTCCTTTCAACCGTTCTTTTCTATTTTAAACTTTCAATAGATAGAAAACTCATTTTCCATATCTACATTAAAGTATTAATTTTCTTTCCTTTCTTATCGCCCATTTTCTTTATAAATTTTTTACTTTTAAATCATAGAAACTATTAAATTCAATACCACAAAAATTCATTTTCCTTTTTAAAATCACTTTTCTATCTTTTCCTTTTCATCATAAAAACCATCTTTACTTTTTTTTATAAAATCAAACTCAAGTCTCTCATAAATCCATTCCATAACCATCATATAATCTTCCAAATGATCGAATAATGGATTTGTGCGACGATAAAACTTCTCCCTGCAAAGATTTAACTGTTGACTTTGACCTTGTAACTTGTATGCTTATTCAACTGCTTTCTTTCTATACTCATGTGTGGTCTCCTACTTTTTTTGCTCTCGTATCTTTCTGCAACCACAAATGGTTAGGAGACCCCCTTTTCAAGTGACTTGGAAGACCCTTCGATAATTAAGTTAGTCCCAGAAGGAATAAGCTTAACCCTAATCAAAGGAATTGAATACAGGAAGTTGGGAGAAGATTTGGGCAGAGTGTCGTTACCAGAATTGTCGATCCTCTATGAAGGAGGTAACCATCTGCTTTTATACCCTTATTTTCCGTCATTAATTTTGTCGTTCCAACTTTCGTGACTTCTTATCAAGAAGGGGATATGAATCTGGACATGGGACTTCTCGTCTCCCATCTCATTAATTCACTAGACTGTTCACCTCTCACCGTTTGGGCTTCTTCTTAAACACTTAATGTACATACTGGGCCTAATAGTAATTGGGTCGTGTGATGATTAACTTCTTACTCATCAACCAGCACCTATACATCCCGCCCATGCTATTGCTGAGTTGGTTACTGTCCCGCACTGAGGATGCTTACCGCACTGGGCCTAACCTTATCTACATCTAAGGCATCACACTGACACTTGGTTGACCAAAGCTTGCCAAGATGCCAACCATGGTCCCCTAATATTCATGTTGTACTGTTAGGATGTCCTGCCCACTAGGGCTAACCTAATCCCTAGTACCTCATGGCTATTGGGTCCACAATGGGCTTTATCTCGTAGGCTCTAGTCCAAGTATCACTTCAAGAACACCAGTCTAGCTAAATTCTCCTCAACCCAAATAGTAGGTCCCTCAACATGGCTCATGCTACATGGATGTCTAGCCATAACAGGCCAGACCTTTATCCTTAGCATGGACTTCCTGTGGATGTACTACCAGCTAAAGGAATCCAGATGGTATGTCGAGCTGTTCATATACCGCACTGCATAGATGTCAACTCTACCGAGCTGACCTTATCTCGCAGTACTACATGCAAACAGCAACCTCGTATCAAGCACATAATCATACCCGGTGCATTAAACACATTGAGTAACTGTGCGGGATGACTAAATCCATGTGTCATGTGGCTAATCTAGATTTACCCTACCACAATTGCTTCTCAACTTTGACTGCTTCAGACGCACTACAGGAGTAGGCAAAGATTCTCGGGCTGCCGTAACGACGTCGTTGTAGTTAGTTTCTCATTCGTAACCGCCTATCGACAATAATCATTACCTCATTTAATACGGTGGGACCCAGGCACTATTATTAATGCCGATTTCATGTCAAACGAGGTGAAATTCTCGATTCCTTCAAAATTCATTAACCATCACGCCAAAAACATAACTTGCTCCCAAAACATTCCCTCTCATACCTCCAATACTTCTTGTCCCTTTAAATATAGACTTCAAACCTCAAAACCAGGTTCTTGAACATCTCTCACTCTAGGCCCCTGTAAGTGTCACGTCCCGGATTTTCAAACATTTTTTAATTAAAAGTGATTATAATTAGAACCACATTAGTCAACCATTATCACAAAGGGGCCGTGAACTTTGAAATATAACCTTTTACAATTCCCTTACAATTGGAACTCACTTGGAATTTGCAGTGCATACAATATCTTTACATAAAACTTGCTTGCAATGAAATGATCATAAAACTCTTTTAATAAAAGGGGATGCACGTAGGCTACAAGGGGAAAGGGGAAAAAAAGCTCTAGTGCATAGGTGAAATAAACATGACATGCACCTCACCGAAAGAAAGTGGAGTAAGCTAACTCCAACTCCTGCTGCAAGCTATCAAATAATGCAAACCTGCATAAAATTGTAAAAAGAAGGTTGAGTCATAAAGACCCAGTAAATATGCACCTATCAAGTGCAAATGCAATTATGGTGACATGTCCAAGTGGTGTGAATACCTACGATGCAATCCCAAGCATGCCATTACTTCCACATTCTCAAACATCCCCACTAAGTCACTATCTCAAGTACTCCAAGGGAACCCAAGTCTTCCTATCCTTTAAGACTAATAATAACACACATCAAACCTTCTCTTTGCCAATTTCCCTTATCCACACAATCAGGAAACACAAGCTAGTACGAAGGCCATAAGGCCCAAGGGTCTCAACCACGATCGCAAAGACATGATAAACTATCACTTTATCTAGGGAGGACACTCCCAAGAACACAACCCATCTCTAGTGGTACCACTACCAACTATCGCACGCAAGCCACGTGCCGTGTCCAACACCAAGAGCTAATTCCACGACTTAGCCAAATGTCCACTACTAGCTAATTCCACGACTTAGCCAACTGTCACGACTAGCTAGTTCCACGACTTAGCTTATTTCCAAACGATTCACCAAACCACATCGGACACTATCTATCCTTTCATTTCCTCTATATACTTATCTATATAAGTACACGTTGGTGAATTAATTATCTTGCTTTAATAGTTTGTTCGACTCTCGGCTTAACTTTAAAAACAAGTCACGCGAGTATCGGCCGCCTCACTAAATAAGGACCGGCTTACCCCAAACGCAGATTATCATTTAAAAAGGGTCACACCTATCTCAACCATCCCACGAGAAAGGATCGGCCTACAACAACATGGACCATCAATTTGAAAACCAATTTGGAAAACCATTAAGCCCGGAATCGATTTACAATCTCCTTGACAAGTTCAAGGGTCGACTTGCTCACGAAGTGCCACGAGAAATGCACTAACACACGAGGTGCCACGAGGTGCCACGAGGAATGCACCCACTCTCGAAGTGCCACGAGAAATGCACTATCACACGAGGTGCCACGAAGAATGTACTGAATACGAGATGTCATGAGAAATACACCAACTCACGACGTGGTACGAGGGATGCACTACACCACAAACATTCGAAGACCACTTCGTTTGGTCACTAAATTATCGAGTCCACGGATTTATTGTTGATTTTAGTTGGTTGTTTAATATAGGTGAATTGAGTAAATTTCCAAGTACGAGTCGAAGGAGACGAATTCTCCATCAAGGGCAACGAGTTTTCCTACGAGGGACGAGTTCCCAAATCCTGAGTGACGAGTTCACTTAAATCATTTCTACCACAAGTGTTGATAGCCTAGGGACGAGTTCCCTAGCCTAGTGTGACGAATTCACACACACAAACCCAATTTTCTTCACCAAGGCGTTTCAACAAATACCTAATGTGCACAAAGCACACAAGGGTCCTAGTCACCAAGGACACCTAAACAATCACCCAATTTCCACTCACAAGCTCAAGGCCACATACAAGGGCCTATGTGAGATCTAGTCACCTCACTAAAATATGAATCAAGGGCCACACCTACATGGGCCTAAGTATCCATCCAAGGCCACACACAATGACCTAACCAAGATTCGACAATCCTAGGAAACCATGAATTTCACATGCAAGCCTCCTGGGCATTCTATTAAACACCTAGCGGGCACACAATCACCGCTCAATTACACTAATTTACACCCCAGTACAAAAACCCCCAATTCTCATCGAACTCCAATAATTTATCAATACAAGTCCTAGGCACAAATTGACTATTACACATCCTCACAATCACTAAAAATTACAAATTCCAATGCAAGGATGAGTTCAATTTGATTTTATCAAACATGTAGATTTCATGATTTCCAAAGCATGGGTTTTCAAGAAAATCTTTGATTCAATTCTTGTAAATCAAATTAGGTGACCTAACACAATCACACAAACACAAGATAGGGGCGTATTTACCTCAAGATCCAACAATGGCGGAAACTCCTAGGTGAGGGTGTCTTGACACTGGCACAAACTATGTACATCAATGGAAAGCCAAAGTTAAGGAGAATCAAAGACTCCAAAGAACCAACACGAGAAAACCGCTTTCAAATTGACTTACCCGAAATTTTTGGTGGACGACTTCACCCCCTACGTCACCGGAAAGCTCTTGCCGAGGTGATCAAGGTTTCTCAAAGGCTCAAAGCCATTGGAGCATGGGAGGAGGGAGAAATGTTGGAGAGAAGGAAGAGAGAAGGCTCCCATGGAGGTAGAGAGAGAGAGAGATTACGGGAAAATGAGGTAGGGGATGACCCAAATCATGCAACATCACATATATATAGCCCCTATTTGAAATGACAAAGATGTCCTTCATTTAGCCTTTAAAACAGCATTTTTACACATGGCGACCGGTCGACGTTTTTAGCTCGACCGGTCGAGGCTCATACGAATGCTTCATTGCCTTGCCGCAACCGGTCGACGGAGTACACGTGTACCGGTCGACATGGTTTAAAAAAGAAATACTATTTACTGAAATGTCATGACCGGTCAACGATATTGGCCTGACTGGTCGACGCTGGGAAAATGCAAAAATTTGGATTTCTAAGCCCAACCTCGACCATAACTCCTCCCGGGACTTCCCGGAACATCCTGAGTCAAATACGGACCAAATAGATGGACCGACAAGGGTCCAACACCCAATTCCAATCATTCCTAAAATCCAAGGAATCCATAATAAATTTTCGTTAATCGATTAAAACGAATAATTTAATTCCGGAAACGTATTTAGGAATTTCGGGTCGTTACATCTCAATCACCATAAAAGAATTTCGTCTCCGAAATTTACTAAGGTTAGAGGAACAAGGAACACAACAAAGGAACGCCAAACTTGCGAAGAACCCGCGCGCCACACAAAAGAATAAAAGGGACACCTCCCGATACGGTGTGGACACGCCGATACGAAAGGGACACGCCGACACAAAGGGACATGTCGACGCAAGAATTTATCTTGCCAAAGGCACAAGGGACGAAAAATCCCACAATGGACTTGCCTCCTCAAGAAAAATAAATCGATAATCGTCTTACCACAATATCCGAAGTAAGGAATGAACCGATTCTACAATCGTCAACGCTCCACTAGAGTTCTACCAACTCGCATACACACGGTTTACAATTTCGCCACTGTACCCACGGGTACACACACATCCCCACACACGCATCCAATGCGATAATCAAGTGACCACTATAATTCAAGTTTGAGAGGTGCCGACTGGACACGATTCTCAACCTAAGTCATAGGGTCATCCTTATACCACACAATCAAAGAAACACGCACACGGTCGATTCCACACTGAAGGTGTAGGAATAACCGACTCGATTACTCGTTCCCAATATATAACAATCTACCCATGCTTAGGGTACAAGGATGTGGAATCTCAAGGAAGCAAGAACGATTCCGAAAGTCATGTCAATCAAACAAGTGGAGAGTGAACACCAAGCTTGGCCATCACAACAAAAATAAGGTGGCACAAGATAACCCACACAACTCATCCACAATCTAAAATGGAATGAGATCACAACTCAATAATCAAGGCATAAACTCAAGAATTACAAGAGTAAGAAACTTATAACAAGGAACATCCGAACTAGGCAATGAGAGTCTCAATCAAGAAGATTATTACAAGCGATTTCCAAAAGGGGGGAAACATCCAAAACAAAACGCATAGCGTCCAACCGAGTTCACAGTACTACTAGCGAAATACAACAAGTTGGCAATCCCAACTACACACCCTACAACTAGAACAAGCAAACATAAAACAAGTCTACTAAGACGGAGAAACCAGCGGCTGTGGATCCGCCGTAGCGATTGCACACACTCTGCCACGAGCCATCCGCTCCACTAGTTGCTTGCCCCTCTGAATTGAATCTTGACGCGTACCTCTGGAACTGGTTCCTCTCTCAAACTAAGGATTGGAAGCAAACAATTGACGATGAAGTTTCTGACTCTGACTCCCTTGCTAAAGTTGCTCAACTCTTGCCCCAACCGACGAGTGACGTCCAACCGACATCTCTCCTTGCCTGCCGCTCCTCTGTGGGCAAATTCTTCACACATGCCCTGACTGGCCACACCCGAAACAAATAACCTGGGGACACCGAGACCGGTAATGCCCTTTCTAACGACAATGATGACAAACAAGGTGTCTCCTGAGTAGCTCTTCTGCCACACCAACACTGACAAGGGACTGAAAACCCTGCTGACTCCGGGGAAAAGGATGGTCTCTGAGCCGCTTCCTCCCAAGACTGCCTGAAGAAGATGTAGAATTTGAAACAAACGACTGCCGACGAGGCTTCCACGCTCTAACTTCCTCTTCTTCTTTCTTGCAAATAGCCTCAATAGCCCTAGAACGATCTACCATAGTGGCAAATGAACGGATACATTGCCCAACGTAAGCCTCTGGATGGGGAGACGAAGACCCCGCTCGAATCTTTTACACTTGCGATCCTCTAAACTGACCAACTCTGGAGTGAAACGAGACAAAGATTGGAATTTGATCGCGTGCTGGGAGACCGTCATGTCACCCTGCTGCAACAACTCAAACTGCATATGCAACTGCTCACGAAAAGCTTCTGGGAAGTACTGATCCTCAAAGGTAGAGACGAACTGTTCCTATAAAATGGCATCAACACCTTCATCAACTAATCCCGAATCCGCAACTCTAGCCAGTCTTCGCGCATCTCTCTTGGCTTCAATGATGGAATTCCACCACTCTCTAGCTTCACAAACAACTGATAGGATGCAAAATACACTCGCAACTCATCCTCCATGATGTGAAGCGTATCCAATGCCTTACAAATCCCGGAAAGTCAATGATTGGCCTCAATAATCTCACCCTCTCCATTGAAACTAGAAGGGTTCATATATGAAACGCACGCAAGACTTCTATCACATGACTAACACCCCTAGCCATGGGGGCTTGAACTGCTCTGGTGGCCTCAACCATGGCCTCGGCGAGCTGTCTCACAAACAATCGAGGATCCACTACCTATTCTTGACCCACTTCCCCGTCTTCCTCTTCACGAACCTCTCCCATCGGAACTTCTTGACGGATCCTACGACCTCTGTGACGACCAACCATACTGGCAACCGAAGCAACTAGCGAAGATAAATCCTAGCAAGCATACAAATTACACATTCAATACATGAATCACGGTAACACTATGCTCATAAATCTCCAAACACAAACCATGAGCCAAACTATATCGCAAGCTAGGAAAATAATCATATACTCAACGTACATACGTATCCACATACAAAATCTCCAACAAATCAGCGAAAACTAAACTCATCCGAGTACAATACCAACTCCTCTGCCTCAAACAAGGGCATACTAATGTCATGCAACTCTCAATGCATGCAAACACAAGCAAAAGACTCCACGGAAAGCATATGAAAAACCCATTGAAACTAAAAGTTTCCCCAAGGTTCCAAGGTTTTCGAACGAAAGCTCTGATACCAAGTTGTCATGCCCCGAATTTTCAAACCATTTTTTTAATTAAAAGTGATTGTAATTAGAACCACATTGGTCAACCATTATCACAAATGGGTTGTGAATTTTGAAATATAACCCTTTACAATTCCCTTACAATTGGAACTCACTTGGAATTTGAAGTGCATACAATATCTTTACATAAAACTTGCTTGCAATGAAATGATCATACAACTCTTTTAATAAAAGGGGATGCCCATAGGCTACAAGGGGAAAAGGGGAAAAAAGCTCTAGTGCATAGGTGAAATAAACATGACATGCACCTCACCAAAAGAAAGTGGAGTAAGCTAACTCCAACTCCTGCTACAAGCTATCAAATAATGCAAACCTGCATAAAACTGTAAAAAGAAGGTTGAGTCATAAAGACCCAGCAAATATGCACCTATCAAGTGCAAATACAATTATGGTGACATGTGCAAGTGGTGTGAATACCTACGATGCAATCCCAAGCATGCCATTACTTCCACATTCTCAAACACCACCACTAAGTCACTATCCCAAGTACTCCAAGGGAACCCAAGTCTTCCTATCCTTTAAGACTAATAATAACACACATCAAACCTTCTCTTTTCCAATTTCCCTTATCCACACAATCAGAAAACACAAGCTAGTACGAAGGCCATAAGGCCCAAGGGTCTCAACCACGATCGCAAAGACATGATAAACTATCACTTTATCTAGGGAGGACACTCCCAAGAACACAACCCATCTCTAGTGGTACCACTACCAACTATCGCACGCAAGCCACGTGCCGTGTCCAACACCAAGAGCTAATTCCACGACTTAGCCAAATGTCCACTACTAGCTAATTCCACTACTTAGCCAACTGTCACGACTAGATAATTCCACGACTTAGCTTATTTCCAAACGATTTACCAAACCACATCGGACACTATATATCCTTTCATTTCCTCTATATACTTATCTATATAAGTACACGTTGGTGAATTGATTATCTTGTTTTAATAGTTTGTTCGACTCCCGGCTTAACATCACTTTAAAAACAAGTCATGCGAGTATTGACCACCTCACTAAATAAGGACCGGATTACCCCAAACGCGGACTATCATTTAAAAAGGGTCACACCTATCTCAACCGTCCCACGAGAAAGGATCGGCCTACAACAACATGGACCATCAATTTGAAAACCAATTTGGAAAACCATTAAGCCCGGAATCGATTTACAGTCTCCTTGACAAGTTCAAGGGTCGACTTGCTCACGAAGTGCCACGAGAAATGCACTAACACACGAGGTGCCACGAGGTGCCACGAGGAATGCACCCACTCTCGAAGTGCCACAAGAAATGCACTATCACACGAGGTGCCGCGAGGAATGTACTGAATACGAGGTGTCACGAGGAATACACCAACTCACGACGTGCTACGAGGGATGCACTATACCACAAACATTCGAAGACCACATCGTTTGGTCACTAAATTATTGAGTCCACAGATTTATTGTTGATTTTAGTTGGTTGTTTAATATAGGTGAATTGAGTAGATTTTCAAGTACGAGTCGAAGGAGACGAATTCTCCATCAAGGGCAACGAGTTTGCCTACGAGGGACGAGTTCCCAAATCCTGAGTGACGAGTTCACTTAAATCATTTCTACCACAAGTGTCGATAGCCTAGGGATGAGTTCCCTAGCCTAGTGTGACGAATTCACAAACACAAACCCAATTTTCTTCACCAAGGCGTTTCAACAAACACCTAATGTGCACAAAGCACACAAGGGTCCTAGTCACCAAGGACACCTACACAATCACCCAATTTCCACTCACAAGCTCAAGGCCACATACAAGGGCCTATGTGAGATCTAGTCACCTCACTAAAACATGAATCAAGGGCCACACCTACATGGGCCTAAGTAATATCTTCCAATCCATCCAAGGCCACACACAAGGGCCCAACCAAGATTC
>NMUG010012952.1:0-10223 GCA_002855965.1 Monotropa hypopitys
GATTGTGTTTTTTGTTGTAGTGGTGGAAGTGTTCGCCTGGACGCCTTATGAAATGCTGAGCGTGGATCCAGATTTCATCAGTCACCACCTCAACGTCCGGCCGGAATGTCGTCCTATCATCCAGAAAGCCCGGCGATCGGCAGTTGCTCATGCCAACGCCATCATAGAGGAAGTAGATCGTCTGACCGAAGTGTAGGTGATCCGAGAAGTTCACTATCCCACCTGGTTGGCCAACACGGTGGTGGTTAAAAAGAAGTCTGGCAAGTGGAGCGTTTGTATAAATTACACTAACCTCAATGAAGCCTGCCTTAAAGATAGTTTTTCTATTCCCAGGATAGATCAACTAGTCGATTCAACGTCCGGACATCCCCGAATGAGCTTTATGGATGCCTACCGAGGGAATCATCAGATTGCGATATTCGGCCCGGACCAGGAGAAGATAGCATTTATTATACCAAGGGGGCTCTTCTACTACAGGGTCATGTCCTTCGGCCTCAAGAATGCCAGAACAACTATTCAGAGAATGATCACTAAAATGGTCAACTATCAGCTCAACGACATTATGGAAACCTACATTGACGATATGGTGGTCAAAAGCAGGACCAAGGATAATTATCTGGACGATCTACAGAAGGTATTAGATATTCTGAAAAAACACAGGTTTCGGCTCAATGCTTCGAAATGTGCCCTCGGAGTGAGCTCAGGCAAGTTCCTGGGCTATCTGGCCACATGCCGAGGCATTGAAGACGATCCTTCTCAGATCTCGACAATCCAAAAAATAGAAGACCCCAGGACCCTCAAAGAGGTTCAGAAGCTCGCAGGAATGGCGGAAGCCCTCAACCGGTTCATCAGTCGATCCTCAGACAAGTGCCGACCGTTCTATGAAGTCCTGAAGAAGAGCCGACGATATTTTCTCTGGACCAACCAGTGCAGGGAAGCCCTCGACCATCTCAAAGAATATCTCTCATCAGTTCCCCTTCTCTCTAAACCAATGCATGGGGAAGATCTATTCCTATACCTGGCCATAACTCCACATGCCGTCAGCTGAGCCTTGGTTCAGTAAGAAGGGATCGAGCAACTGTCGGTCTATTTCTCAAGCAAATCCCTCATCAACGCAAAAACCAGGTATCTCACTCTCGAAAAACTTGCATATGTTCTGGTTATTGCTTCCAGCAAACTTGCACCGTACTTCCAGGCGCACACCATTGTGGTTATGACCGAGTTCTCTCTTCGGTCGATTCTGAAACGAGCCGACTTATCCGACCGGATAACCAAATGGGTCGTCGAGCTCGCAAACTTCGACATTAAATTCTAGCCGAGGACAGCCATCAAAGGACAGATCTTGGCCGACTTCATTGTCGAATTCTCTCCTCGGCCCAAGGAGTCTCAAGCCAAAGAGACTCTTGCCGATTAAATCCAACCACAGCCATTTCCGGATCAGGATTCATATAGGATGTTCGTCGATGGTGCTTCAAATTACCGAGGGAATAGAGCCGGAGTCGTCCTTATCTCTCCTGAGGGTATCACTCACGAACATTCCCTCCGGCTCAACTTCAGTGCTTCCAACAATGAAGCTGAGTACGAAACCCTACTAGCCAGATTGAAGGCCGCTGAAGAATTGGAAATTAAGAACCTCAAAATCTACAGCGACTCTCAGCTCGTAGTCAACCAAGTCAACGACGACTACGAGTACCGAGATGAGCAGATGGGAGGTTATGTGCACAAGGCTAAGAAGAAGCTGGGTCTATTCAAGAAATTCCAAATCCAGCAGGTCGGTATGGAACAAAATGCCCATGCCGATGCTTTGACAGGAATAGCCTCAGCAGTAGAAATCAAGGAGCAGAGGACAGTCAGCATCCAGAGCTTGGATCATCCAAGCATAGAGGCACTAAAGCAATCAACAGTCTTGTTTATCAGCCAAGGTCCAAGTTGGATGGACCCCATTATCTCCTTCCTCAAAGACAGCTCACTACCAGAAGACAAAAGGGAGACCCACTGAATTGTTCACAAGTCGGCTCGATTCTAGTTATGCCCAAAGTTCAAACTCTACATGTGGTCCTTCTTAGGGTCGTACCTCCTTTGCGTTCATCCAACACTGGTGGAAGGAGTGTTGCAAGAGCTCCACGTCGGCAGCTGCGGAGCCCACACGAGGGAACAATCAATTTCTCATCGACCCATATCACAGGGCTACTGGTGGCTGAAGATGATGGAAGACGGGGAGGAGATAGTGAAGAAATGTGACGCCTGCCAAAGGTTCTCCCCAATTATCAAACAGTCTGCCGAGGAACTAACCCCCCTCACCAGTCCATGGCATTTTGCTTAGTGGTGCTTGGACATCGTCGGCAAGCTCCCTACGGTACCAAGATGATTCAAATTCCTGATCACTGCTACAGATTATTTCTCTATGTGGGTAGAGGCTGAACCTCTAGTCACCATAGAGGATAAGGATGTTAAGAGATTTGCATGGAAGAACATTGTCTCTCGCTTCGGTATCCCATACGTCTTCATCTAAGACAACGACACTCAGTTTGTGGGGGATCTCTTCACCAATTTCTGTGTCAAACACAGGATCAAATTCTACAACTCAATACCCCACTACCCCCAAGGCAATGGCTAGACCGAAGCATCAAACAAAATGATCGGGAGCGGCATCAAGTGAAGACTCCAGGCAACAAAAGGAAGATGGACTAAGGAGCTTCCCAGTGTCCTATGGGCCTACCGAACGACTTATCGGCACTCCACAAGGTAGACCCCATTCTCACTCGCTTTCGGCATGGAAGCAGTCATCCCATTGGAGGCCGGACTGCCAACTATTAGAACCGAAGCATTCAATGAGGCCACCAACAGCGCAACAATTGAAAAATACCTAGACCTGGCCGAAGAAAGGCAAGACTCGGCTAGGATCAAACTAGCGTCCTACCAGCAAGGAGTGGCAAGGAATTTTGCACGAACAGTCCAGCCTAGGGCCTTTAAAAATGATGACCTTGTCCTAAGAAAGGTTGTGGGCAACAAGAAGAAGAGTTCGGATGGAAAGCTTGGCCCCAACTGGGAAGGACCGTATAGAGTGGTTGGCCAAGCAGGGATCGAGAGTTACCGACTTGAAGAATTGGACAGCACACCAATACTAAGGCTGTGGAATGCTACCAACCTGAGGCAGTATTATCACTAGTCCACATATATTCAGGCCCAGGGCCCTTTTCAATTAATGAAGTGACTCTTCTCAAAATTTCTTGTTCCAAATTTTGCCTATCTTTTTTATCGATGGCATCGCCAAAGGAACAACAGTTGTTGTTCATCTATAAAACGTATATGTAGCTCTTCGGTGGCATTGCCAAAGCAGCTTACAGTTGCCGTTCATCTATAAAATATGCATGCAGCTCTTTGATGGCATTGCCGAAATAGCTTACAGTTGTCGTTCATCTATAAAACATGCATACAGCTCTTCGATGGCATTGCCGAAGTAGCTTACAGTTACCGTTCATCTACAAAACGTATATCCAGTTCTTCGATGGCATTGCCAAAGTAGCTTATAGTTGCCATTCATCTACAAAACGAGCATTCAGCTCTTCGGTAGAATGGCCAAAGCAGCTTACAGTTGACGTTCATCTACAAAACATGTATCCAGCTCTTCGGTGGCATTGCCAAAGCAGCTTACAGTTGTCGTTCATCTACAAAATGAGCATTCAGCTCTTCGGTAGTATGGACGAAGCAACCTCCAAAGTTTTTGGTTACCTACAAAATATACAAGTGTTGCTCTGTCACAATTACCGGAGCAACCACCAAGTTCTTATTTATCTAAAAATTGTACAAGTGTCACTTCGGCATAGAGTCGGAGCAACCTACAAACACAAGCAGTTAGAATATGTCGCCAAACCAAGATCAAGGCTTTCACTCGACAAAACCTTTTTCTCATCTAGGGGTAGAAGGAAATATATCTAGCATGAAGAGAAGAAAGCATTCAGACAAGGCGAAGCAGAAACATCTGGTGGAATTATAAATAGTTCTACAAAAAATACATAAGGACCGGTGTAACGACCTGATGTTTCACGGTCTGTTAAATTAAATTCGTCGATTTAAAATCATACCTTGGGGTCCCTCTTTTATTTAAAGGATAATAATAATAATAAAAAGTTTTTTTTTATTATTAATAATTATAATAAAACAAAACAAAAAAATAACCAAAAGCCCTAAAACCCTACAGCTACCCTCGTATCCCCCCAAATCCTGTATGCCCATTTCTCCCCCCCCCCTTCAGCGCCTCCCCCCATTCCTTTCCCTTCTTCCTTGGAGAAATCCCCCCCCGTGAAACCTCTATAACAACCGCCGAGAGAGGGAGGGAAGAGGGAGGTGGTGCGCGAGCGGCAGCGAGGTGCTGCAATTCGGGAAGAGGAGAAGAGAGGAAGGTAGGTGGGCGGTGGTGGTCGTGGCGACTAGAGGTGCGGTGCGGGAGAAGGTGGCGGCGTGGCTGGTGACTGACGGCAAGGGAGGAGGAGGGCTGGAGGTTGGTGGCGCGTAGTCGGGCTGTGGAAGGTCGCGGCTGGTGGTGGTCGCGCAGTGGTACAGCGCGGCTAATGACTGACGGCAGTACGAAGAAGAAAGGTGGCACAGCGGTGGAGCAGCGATGGCATAGTGGTGGTGCGATGGTCACGGTGGTAGTGCGTGGCTATTTTGGTGGTCTGTGTCAATCGTTCTTGAATCGACGCTGTGAGGTATACACGATTTGTTCATTTCTGTATTTGTGTGGGTGTATATAATTTTTGGTTGTGTGATGGTTGTGTGCGCGATTGTGGATACACGCTTAGTCAGGTTATTGTTGTGTTTGCAGTGATTGCGCGACGATGGATGTTTGACCATGCTGCTTTGTTGGCAGCGACGATGGTTTGCTGGTGGGAAAAATCTCTAACTCCTATTAAGTATGTGTGTGTACATAGGTTATATGTATTAAGTTGGAATTGAGCGGTGATCTTGGACCCGCTAGTTGTTAGATATTGTGTTGGAATTCAACGGTGATCTTAGGCCCACTAGTTGTTTGATATAATGCCGCTAGAGGTTTAAGCATACAAATATTCGATAAAGTGCCCATGTTAGTCTTGGATCGTGTCTTGGAAGAGTTGACACCGTTGGACTATTATAGGACTCGTTTGGTTACATGGTAGGTCGTGTTTAGTCCGTATAATAATCGTAAAATCCTTGGATTTTGGGTGAGCACAAATACATAGTAAAATATCCTCGACAAGTGTTGTGGCAAAATGGGATTTGGGTGTCTAAGTCCCCTCCCTTCGTGTTTTGGTAAACCTGTGCCTCCCATAGCCCCGTTGTGATGGAATGATTGGTTTGAGACAATTGGTCGAGGTTGATTTGTCGTGATAGTTGTCTCCCTTAGATATGCCAAGGTTGAGTTGGTGACTGAAGGAAATTATGTACGTGATTCAATACCCCCAAATGAATATCAAATATGAGGATGTGTCCCACGAGGGCTACTCGCACAACATCTGGAATCTATCACTTAAAGAGAAACGTGATCTAGTAAGTTGACATGCATTGGTCATGTCACGAGTTATCACATTACTTATACGATCGAATACATTGACGAGGAATATGCAGTGTAGATGGAATAGTATGGTAACGGACTAGCTTGGCTAGGAAAACGTGAAGCCTATGGTGTTAGCTTCGTCTAGGAAATAATAAGAAATCTGAATCGACTAACTGTGGCTAGGAAACACTCGACGATGTGGTTAATGACCTTGGTTAGGCATGGTAACAATGATGAAAGAAAATGAAAGGATAAATCAAGAATGGACTTATGAGGGGATTTTTGGATTTATTCCTAATGAAATGGAAACACTTGACAACGTGGAATCATAGGGAGACGGTAACCCTCCCAATGATTTGGGAAGCGCCGGAATCACTATGCGGGAATGGACTTATGACGGGATTGCATGGGTGGCGCTCCACCTATGACATTATGCACAATGGGGGTAACTTGGCCCTCTTAATGAGTTGGAGAACGACGGACGGAAAGGATAGTGTGCTGACAAGCCACTATGATGGACCCAATCAAATATGAAACGATTCGCAAGTTCAACAAAGGAAAATGAAAGGATAAATCAAGAATGGACTTATGATGGGATTCTTGGATTTATGCCTAATACGAAATTATGAATGATCGGTAACTTGTAATGAAAATGAAAGGATAAATCAAGAATGGACTTATGATGGGATTCTTGGATTTATGCCTAATGCGAAGATATGGAACGATTGGTAATACGTGACGAGGAGGGATGGGTGAATCAAGAATGGACTTATGAGGGGATTCTTGGATTCATTCCTATTGTGAAGTAAATGAACGGAAAGATAGAAAGGAAAGAAATTTCTCAAATATCTAATATGGCATATGAACCCAACACTTAACGATAACGATAGTTGGCGTGATTCGCAACGTGAGTTATGGTTAGATATCGTGGCACAGTGTTGGTTTGGGATCCTTAGTAAATCCTTAGAGTTGTTGTACCTTAGTAGTAAGGTTGGTTGAGTTGCGATTAGAGGTTGCTTCGGTTGGACCTGGGATGTCGTACCCCTTTGTACTCACTTGACGTTACGGTTTTGGTTAGACACACCCTATTGGCAATATGCCTACGTCATGATTGCCTTGAGTCAGGTTTACACTACGTGCACTTTAGTTTCTTTACTGTTCTCGTACTTTGTTTGTGGACACGTAGGCACGTATCGCATGTGCATGCTTTGTAGTAGTTAGGGGTTTTCTCACTGAGCTGTTGTTTGCTCAGGCCCTCTTTCTTTTCCTTTTTCTAGTATGTGTTGCAGGGCTGGACGGACCTGGTGGTTTCGAGTTGGAGTCAGTTGCTGGGTTTTCTTGGACTCGGACACCTCAGTTGCAGCATCTTCCTTTGTACAGGGTAGTGTAGATGCAGTATTTCAGTTACAGTTGTTCTTCTTGTACAAAGTAGTTCAGTTGTACTTTCTTTTGTGTTGCACTTCAGTTTCAGTACTTTCTATCGTAGTTTCTTTACTCTGTACTTGTAGCTCTTTGCATTCATAGTAGTAGTTGTAGTAGTCTTGCTCTTGTACTTCTCTTCCGCTATCTACTTGTTTTACTTCTACTTTGTACTGTACTGTGATGTAATGAGAAACTCAACTGACTGTATCTAGATGGCAAGTAGTTGTATCCCCCGTTTATTATTTTAAACTGTATTTAAAAAAAAATGGTTTGAAAATCCGGGACATGACAACTTGGTATCAAAGCTTTCGGTTCGAATACCTTGGAACCGTGGGGGAGACACCTAGTCTCCATGGGTTCTCTTGGTCATTACATTATTCTTTGATCGTGTTTGTGTGCTTGTGACGCACTCTTGTTTCTTGGTTCTGCTTCTTGATAGTATTTTGCTTGTTCTATCTCCTTCCACGGATGTCGAGTTTCTCTGTCCCTCGGAAGTCGAGTGTTGGTCTTTGTGGCAAGTTCAGTCGCCTTGTAGTTGTTGAGTATCTCGGTATCCCTACTCTTAGCATTCGTAATGCATCTTTTGCGGTTTTCGTGTGGTTGTAGGCTCCTCTGTGTTGCTATAGTTGAGTTTGTGATTAGTAATAAGATGTGACTCATTGAAGTGTTTGAAGTTATTGTTGGGTTTACCCCTTGTTCTATCGTTCGTAAGGAAGAGCTTTGGTATCGTTGGCTCGTGGTGTTAGGATTTTGGTAACTTTGGCTTCGGTTTGGTAGTTGGTAATGCCTTGTAGAGCTCCTTGAGTTGCGGTAGCTTGGATTTCTTTCCCTTTGTGATGCAACTTCTTGAGTGACTGTTGTGGATTTGGCCTTATGGTCAGTAGGAGTTCGTGGTTCCTCCGTTATTTTAGTAAAATTCTCGAGGCGTTATCGAGATTTCCTAGTACCGTCTCTTTAAGGGGTATGACCCGTCGGTCATATCTATTGTGAGATTAAATTGTTTTTGCCCATTTTGGATTTTGTATTGAGAAATAAATCATTGGTGTCATTTGGAAACCTTGGCGTTGTTAATTGCCCCATGGGTTGGGAGGTGGAATCTTGATCGTAGTGGCATATTGCCTTAGTCCTTCCTCATTGGAACACTTGTCTTGTGTTAGTTTGGAGCTAGTTGGTTGCGAGGAGTTCGACATTGAGGTCCATTTATCGGAATTCGGGTTTACTACTCATGTGGAGGCTTGTATGCTCCTTGAGAGTTGTTTGTCTTCCTAGCATTCACTCGGGTCTTCTTGATTGAATGGCGTTAGTCGTTGCCTTGCGAGTTAGTTATATAGTTGTGAGCCGTGTCGTTAGTGCCTTGAACGAATGTGTTTTTTTGAATCGTTCCTAGCTCGATGATGAAAGTGATCCTCTTGTTCAAATCTTTGGCTTGTGAGGAGTTGTAGGATCTTTGTTGCTTTGTGTATTCTGTGTTGGGAGTCTCAGTGGCGTGTCCCGTACCGCCTATCGACTTGTTGGACCATTGTTGTGCTTTTTCCTCGGGTTAGGTTTGGGTTGAGAGTTCACCCATGTGAATTCATTTCCAGTGGTAAATTCTTCCAAGTGACCGGTGTCACTTCGTGCAACTGTTCTATTCCGACCTTGATATAGACTGCTCTGGTGCAGACATCTATGTGCTTTGGCGATTGTCGTCTCTTTTCTTTGACTCGATTGATGCGATATGTCATAAGGAAGTACCTGTGAGGTATACTTTGGTTGTGGTGTTGTGAGACCTGCATCTAATTATGTGATTATTATAATTAATTAATAATAATTAAGAGGGATTTGAGATTTAATTAAGCTAATTAAATTTTAATTTTTAGTGGTGGCGTGATTTTCCGGAATTAAATCAAATTGGCGAAAGTAGTAATAAAAATAATTAAGATTAGACCGAAAATTTATTTGAGCCGAATTTAAGTTTTAAAAAAATAAAACAAAGTTTAAATAAATAATTAAAGTAATCATTAGAGCCGATACAAAATTTTAAAGATGATCAAAAATAATAATAATTATCAGAGCAATTAATTTTACGATGGGCTAGAATTATTAAAAGAATTAATTAAAGTTTTAATTTTAAAATTTTTAAATGTTTAAGGATATTTATGTAATTAGTTATTAATTATATATATAAAAGAATGAAAATCTAAAAAAAAGGGTGAGCCACATGTGTGCTATGCTTAAGGGGGGAATATACTAAAAGAAAAAATTAAGTGCTTGAGTGTGGGTGGCCTGTTGCATTTGCAACAGGTGTGAGGCAAAAAGACAAAAAAATTAAAAACCTAATTGACCTCCCCTTCCCCTCCCCTTCCACGACACCCCCTCCCAAGCCCCAAAAATTTTACCCAGTTTACCCAGCTTCACGCAGACGGTGGGAGAAGAAATATAAAAACGGGGAGAGAGAGAGATCGAGAAAAGGGCGACAGCCATTAAAGCGGCGCACGACGACGGGGACGCAGCAGCAGGCGCGCAGGAGGATGCCGGAGGAGAAGGAGAAGGCCGGAGCAGTGGTGACTTCGGGGCGGCAGCAACGCGGGGGTGGCACGCAGGGGGGCGACAGTGGATGAGGGAGGAGGAAGAAAAAGAAAATAGTGGCGGCAGGCGGAGCGGCACGCGAGCGGTGTGTGGTGTGCAAATTTGCGGCGATTTGCGGTGCGGCGGTGGAGTGAGCGCGGCGGCGCGCAGCTATGCGTGGACGGACGGCTTTCCGGCAGTGGGTTCCAGTGGTGACTTCGGCGGTGCGACGAATCGGCTCCGTGAGGTATACGCGATGTATATTTTCGTATGTATATTGCAGTGTGTGTGTGCGAGCTTGTACTCTGTGTGTGTTGTTAGTTGTGCAATTATGTAGTGTGTGTGCGACTGTACGATTGTGTGTGTGGACCGTGCTTGTGTGTGTGCGATTATGAGTGTATACTTAGTTGTGATTGTTGATGTGAATGCAGTGACAACATGAGAGCAGATTGGTTGTTCGAGTGGTTTGCAGCTGGGTTTGCGGTGACTGTTGGAGCGCCGAATAGACTAACGATAGCGATATATTTCTGTTTTAATGTATGTTTTTATCGCACGATAATTTTTATTGAGCCTAAATAAATTAGAATGAAAATTGAATAAAAAATGATAAAAAAAGGGAAAATTATTATTATTATTAAGAATAATAATATTTTGGATAAAAATTAAGAGATTCAAAAATTATTGTGAGGAAAAGAATTAAAAAAAGAGTTAAATATAAATA
>NMUG010012953.1:0-10234 GCA_002855965.1 Monotropa hypopitys
CTCTACCTGTGCAACAACTCTACTTGTGCAGCAGCTCTACCATGACATCTCTACCTATATGGCAGTTCTACCATGCGCAGAAAACTATTTGAGCCCATTTTTATATTACGAGTTTGTCTTTTATATTTCTTTTATTTTCCAACATATTTTGGGATCTTTATTTTGTCTTTTCTTAATTTTCTTAATTTTATTTTTGCACGACGTGTTTAGGGTTTCTTTCTTTTTCCTTTTTGGGCCGAGTTTTTCCAAAGCACAATAATACTCATTAGAGTTTTCTTTCCTTATTAGGGTTTTCTTGTATGCCTATATATAGACAATGATGTACTGATGTAAAAGATGCTTTTGAATTGATATTGAATTTGACGGCAATGTTTGCTTGTTCAACCCCTCATTCCATTTTGGTATTCCTGTGTGAATCAACGAACTGTTTTTGAAGCCGTTCTTCTGGCATTTCGTACTCGAAATCAACAGATCGACGAGCCTTGATTCTGGTATTGGCTCGCCAATCAACAGCAATCGAGAATAGGATTACATCAGGTATTCTTCGGAATCAACGGAAACATCCTGTTTATCTTCCCATTTCACTTTGTTCTCTGTTTTGTTCTCGTTCCGACTCGAGATCCCTCTCGATCTGTTTCTTCACTTTATTTCCGTTGCGTGAATTTGAAGAAGGATTGCAGGTGGATTTCAATCATAATCCACGCTGCATCAGAGCTTCTGCCCAGAGCAGAACAATCAAGCTCTAGCGAAAGATCTTGACCTGGCAGAAAACGAGTGGCTTGACTAAAGCCCGACGAAGAAGGTGGCAAAAAGGAAGAGCAGGAGGATAGTGTACCTGAGGTCTTGAGAGCGAGGGTGGACTGAGTTCCGGTTTGGTGACTGGCGATGGCTATGAGGAAGCAAGGTGAAAAGTCGAGAGCAAGTGGAGCTTCAATCTCACCCTCTCAAGCAATTTATAGAGAGGGTGGAGCAGTTCCCTAATGGCTGGCGGGAATCCCAAGGGTCCACGCGAATGACCAACCACAGCACGACACGTGGATGGAAGTTTCCAGAACCACCTCTTTGCCTACCCCAGAAACTCTGGCAAGAAGAGATCTGGTACAGCTTGCGAGACGGAACCCAGTATTTCAGGCCTCTTTAGGCAGGGGCTCCCAGACCATGAAGGTCAGCGGTTCAGTTAGTCTGACGAGAGACATAGTCGGTACGGGTAACAACGTTCAATCCTCATGAACCCATTGCTTCGGGAGAATTGAGGGACTATTGTGGTAACTGGACTATGTCAGGTCTACGAGTCGGGTAAATAGAGCAGGCCCACAAGGGTCATGCCCAAAATGGGCAAACGGTCCAGTGGACCAATGGCCGTATTATAACGGCACAGGCATCACGGTTAGGAGAATTGTAGGCCCGTAGCGGCAGATACAAGAAACCATCATTGGTATGGGAAACACGCGGTCTCCGGACCAAGGCCCATGGGCAGACATGAGGTAAAGGCATAGATAGTGCCGGACCATTAGAGCCAGGAGGTGTCTAGAAAGTACCAGGGCATTATGGCCGGGAGAACGAGCCACACAGTCTGTACTGGACCGCCGTGCACATATGTGGAAAAGATTACTAAGGATCCTGAGGATCTCGGTAACGGCCCAAGGATTTACCGAGAGCTACGCTCCCCCTGATCGCGCCGCAAATCGCGGGCCGGTATTACCATATTTGGAGCAGAGAACACCTATAAGAAGAAGAATACATCCAACTAGAAAGGGTACATGTTGCTTAGAGTTGTGAATCATACTTGCGTATTTCGTTCCTTTCTCTGCTCCCAACACACTCTGATTTAGGCATCGGAGGCCCCTTCCGGTGGTCGGCGCTAAGCAGGTCTTATGGTGTTCTTTGGTTGCAGGCATTCATAGCTCTAGGGGTTCGAATCGGATCGAAAAGTCAGATTACATCTCAGGCCATGGTCCATGAACACACAAAATCTGTGAGTCAAAGTGTGATAAATCAAATGGTCTTGTAACTTGTATAAGTTGGTGTGGCCTCACTTGAGATGTTCAAGGTGGATGGCATTGAAAAGAATGTGATTTCCCTTGATGTGGTCAAGGTTGAGTTGTGTCGTGATGGACTAAAGAATGAACCCAATGTATGCAATGAATGTCCAATAATAGGGAATGTGTCCTACGAGGGCTACCCATATGCAATCTTGAATCTTTTATTCTAATTTCACAACTCCATAAAAGCAAAGCAACGAATCTATAATGATGTGAATAGGTATTTTGTGCCCGATGTGATCTTATAACACCTATATAAGTGTTAAGTGGGAGATACATGTTTCCGTAAGTCACAGAACCCCTAGTGATCATTTCCGGGTGATCATAGGAAGAAGTCTTTGGGCCAAAGGGAGAGATACGAGTTCCCATGTAAGTCTTGGAACCAACTGAAAACACCGGTCGATGGGTTCCAGGGAAAGCTTCGCACATTACTCCTTTATTTTGATGAAGTTGAAATTCGTGACTCTCTTGTTTTGACAAGTTAGGAATATGCGATAAAATATTAATAAAAATGAATAAACAGTTGGAATCCCCTATTTTATAAAGGTGGATTTGGTAGCTCCCTTGTTTTGACAAGGTTGAAAGTGTTGGAAAAACTTACCTCAATCATTCAAATATTCCAAAATTGAATCAAATCTATAACAATGTCTAAGGTTGAAAGAGGATTGTGGAGTGACTTGGTAAACATCATTTGGTGTTGAGGTTCTTTGGACCTTTCTAGGAGGCCTTTGAGGTTTGTCTTGCTCCTATAGTAGAGTTATTGTCCGGTGCTTGAGTCGTTGTCCACTTGGTTGGATCTTGGAGCCTACTTCACTGTGTCCTTTATAGTTTTGAAGATTAGAGTTGGTTCTCACTGTCAGTTTGCTCTCGTGTCCATTGCACTTAAGAATACATTTGCATCTCCCTTGTCTTTTCCCTTCTCTTTACTTTCAGTACGTTTGCGTATGAACACTTCACTTCGGCACACACCCACCGTGTGCATACTTATAAGTAGTTAGTGGTTTCCTACTGAGCGTGTGGATAGCTCAGACCCTCTTCCCCCTTCCCCCAGTCTTGTGTGCAGAGATAGGAGGGCTTGTTGATTGGAGATCTCAGAGTAGCTGTTGGGATTTTCTATCGAGGTTGTCACTCCCTTTACTTTTCGTTCTGCTTATTTTAGTAGATGTTGTAGTTAGTTGTACCTTTACTCTTCTGCACTTTTGTACTCTTCTGTACCTTTGTACTACCTTTGTACTTTTGTACCTTGTTAGTGAATTTTATTTCGCTTCATTGAAAGCCTTGTGGATTGACACCTTGGGTAGTGAGTTCTCTTCTATCTTTATCAATCATTTATAATATTTTAAAAAAATGGTTTGAAAATCCGAGTCGTTACACAATTGATATATCAATATTTGTTGTATTGTCATGCAATAACTGAATGTCCTCACCATTGAGCATAGTCACAACTTCAAAAGAAACAGATGTTCCTCTAGTTCTAACATCTATCTTAAAACTATTGAATACTTTAGACAGACTTCTTAATAGTTAAAAAATAAGATCATCATCATCTAATAGACTACCAGCAACCTCAAACTTTTATGCATACTCTTTTATCATGTCTATGTATGTTTCCACAATCGAAGTTTTGGTGATACAATTTACACTTTATTTCTTGAACATGATTTCTTGTCAAAACACCCTGTAGTAGCCGGACCTCAGTCTTAGGGGATCGGACTCATCCCAGGGAGTCGTACACTGGTCTAGACCTCGGGTGTCCGGCAGCGTCTCAAATTGTCGGTTTCACGGAGTTCATACCTCGACACAATTACAAACATTTCCACTGGGGGCTTGCCGGACGGGTGACCTAGATCTCCGGTTACCAGTCCGATCAGTAGAGCATCCTCGCAATCCTCGTGCAAGGGTGCTGCTCCCGGCCGACCGACTATCTAACAAAGGACCCACTCTCCGGTAACACCCCAGCACAGAGCGACTCACCCACCCACTTCGCGGATCCCCTATCCATACAACTGACCCGGCCCACCGACCACACTGGCCCACTTGGCCCACTACGTGCATCATTCGGGCCTAGAGTCACATAGGGGAGCCTGCGACGCGCGGTTCACGCGCCAATCTTGAGCTCAAAGCCAACCTTTCCATATAAATACCCCTAAAGGGTATTGTTCAAGTGATCTGATCCCCAACGCAAATCGTCCGACATCATTATCTTGTCTTCTTTCTCGATAAAAGAGACTAACTTAAGCATCAGAGACCCCATTGGCCACGACCGACCGACGGACACTAACCCTTATTTTGCAGGAGCCAAACAGGAGGACCCCTTTTTCTCTTTGTAGTGACCCACGCAAGCTTCCGGACCTTCAGCCGACGACCCACGACCCACGACCAGAAGGACCAGCCGTCGGAAAGGTTCAAGCAGGAAAATAGCCACCATATAAATGCCCGCCGATCATTACAGACACTTGCCAAAGAACCTCTACGGAGGGATTAGGAATACCAGAGATCGTTAAAGATGTGGATAACATGTGTGGCGCCAAGAAAAAATCAAAAGTAGAAATACCCCAGCTACTTCCAAAGGGAGACAGGGCGGGGGAAAATGGGCATGCCATTGAGGACCAGGGGAATAGCAAAATGATGCTCGATGGGGTTAGCGGTCAGTTCCAATCATATCAAAACCCAATTGATCCTGCCATAAAAGCGATGATTAAAGCTAAATCGTTCAGGGCAGCTCTAATGTGCGAGAAGCAGGAATCCTCTGTGAAGAATAAGGATGTTCTTCTATCGGATAACAACGATGAAGCCCCTATGGATATGGATGAAGAGAAGGGTCCATACAAATTGAAATTAAAAATCGAATTTTTTGCGGAGCACTTGAAACGTATAAGGTCAAACTGGAGAGATTGCCTAATTATTAAGCTTTTGGGACAAAATCTGGGATTCTCAAACCTTATTAAGAAGGCAAAATATATTTGGAACGTGGAAGGTTTATTCACAACCATGGATGCTAGGCTAGGGTTTTACATCCTACGATTTGAATCCAGGGCTGATTACAACAAAGTCTTTACAGGAGGCCGTTGGATCATCAACAATCACTACCTCACATTCCAACATTGGCATGCAAATTTTCGGGCAGATAAGGCAAAAGCGATGAGAACGACAGTTTGGCTGAGAATCAATAGACTACCGATGGAGTATTATGAATCATGATGAAGACACTCTTCCAAATTGCGACTGTCATCGGAAAACCTCTGAAGATGGACGGGAGAACAATAGATTCTATCAAGGGGAGTTACGCTAGAATGTGCATCGAAATCAATCTTAACAAACCCCTGGAAGCATCTATAGCCATTGGCAAGTACAATTATATGATTGAATATGAATATTTACATGTCATTTGTTTTTCATGTGGCAGTGTGGGGCACCGAAAGGAATTTTGCTCGAACAGTGATCATCGTTAAATTTTCTATGTTGGTTAGCATCTTTGTCCTGAGCTCCCAACTAAGTTTCTTACGACATAACATTCTCGTTAAAGTCGCCACTAATCATCCAACTAGTATTATCCGTCTTCTTGCAACCACAGATATCTTCCCAAAGAATATTTCTCAGGTTAGGATTAAGAGAACCATAGACCGCTGAGAAAACTCAATCATCATAATTATCCATTTTCACATAGGTATGAGTTACCTGATTTGTGATTTTCAGAAGATTTAGTGTGATGTTCGAGGGGTCCCAAAGGATCCAAATCCCCCCTGGCCCGCCTACCGGATCAACAAAAACAAAAGCCAAGAACACTAATTTTTTGAAGAACAAGCCCATTTGTTTCATACGAACCTTCATTTCCATCAACGCCACCACTTGAGATTTATAGGAAGTAACCAAATCCTTAAAATGAGACCAAAATCTTTCATTCTCAACTCCTCTGCAATTCCAAATGAGAAAGTCTAGACACAACATGATAAATTCTTGGTCAAGATCGGAGCCTGCCGAGAGCCCAAGGAGCTGGTTAATTCTCTATATACTCAGACAGTAAGTTATTTCCTCATTTACCGTTATTCTTGTAAAGGGACTCTATTCTGACTTGCTGCGTTCCTTTTTATTTTCACTGTTGTGGCTTCCGTCCACCAAATTGCTTGGGCAAGGTGAACGACTTTTGTTCCTGAGTCTATATACATGCTTTCCTTCGAGGTTGCTCCCACCACCCAGGATGACACAATTGGTCAGAACATCTTCAGGGATGCTAGCTATTGTGCTATTCGTGACAGGCAACTCACCCGGTTGGACGTTCGGAGGTTGAGGGTTCTTTGAGAAGTTAGTGTCTAGAGAGATGTGAGGCGGCGATTGAGGGTTTTAAGAACAAGAGTCCCCCTCCAGATTAACATAAGGGTATAATCCTTCTAAGGCCTTTGTGGGCCTAACCGTAACTGGGCCCGACAAAGGCTCAAGTTGCCCTGGGCTACTCACCCCCCCTAAGACCAAACTTCTATACAAAGTCGGGGCCATCCTTCTTCTAACATACATTAACCTCTAAATTGAGCCTAATATTTACCTGTGCCTCATTCCCTCTCCCCTGCTCCAAAAGCCCTTTTCTTCCAGCCTAGATGCCATGGTCATAATTCTATCTATTGGCCTGGCCCAACCGCAGATTTGGATGTTGATTGTTTCTGGGCCTAGAAGCTCTAACCCTAACTTTGTTCTTCGTCCCCTTCCCCAAGTTGGGAATTTGACCATTATGACTAGTGGCAATTCCTGACCACCATCCTATCTCCAAATTCCTCCACCGGTGCTTCTCGACTCTTGAGGGTGGCTTTGTCCATTAAAATCCACATCAATTCCTCCTATGTTCTTCTCCGTGAACTTCGACGTTGAGCATTGATCCTTCGTCGTACATATAATGTCCGTGTTCGAGCAAAATTCCTTCTGGTACCCCACTCTGCCACATGAAAAACAAATGACATGTAAATATTCATAATCAATCATATAATCGTACTTGCCAATGGCTATAGATGCTTCCAAGGGTTTGTTAGGATCGATTTCGATGCACATTCTAGCATAACTCCCCCTAATAGAATATGTTGTTCTCCCATCCATCTTCAGAGGTTTTCCGATGACAACCACAATTTGGAAGAGCGTGTCTTCACCATAATATTCGACCAGTAGTTTATTGATCATCAACCAAACTGTCGTTCTTAGAGCTTTTGCCTTATCCGCCCAAAAATCTGCATGCCAACATTGAACTATGAGGTAATGGATGTTGATGATCCAAGGGCAAAGACTTTGTTGTAATCAATCCTAGATTCAAATCATAGGATGTAAAACCCTAGCCAAGCATCGATGATTATGAATAAACCTTTCAGGTTCCAAATATGTTTCGCTCTCTCAATGAGATTTGAGAATCCCAAATTTCGTGTCAATGACTCAATAATTAGGCAATCTCTCCAATTTGACCTTATACGCTTCAAGTGCTTCGCAAAAAATTCGATTTTCAATTTCAATTTGTATGGACCCTTCTCTTCATCCATATCCATAAGGACTTCATCATCGCTATCCGATAGAAGAGCATTTTTATTCTTCATAGAGGATTCCTGCTTCTAGCACATCAGAACTGCCCTGAACAATTTAGCATGAATCATCAGTTTTTTGATAGGATCAATTGTCTTCTGATGCAATTGGAACTAACCGATAACCTCATCGAGCATCATGTCACTATTCCCCTGGTCCTCAATGGCATGACCATTTTCCCCTGCCCCGTCTCCCTTTGGAAGTAGATGGGGTATTTCCACCTTTGATTTTTTCTTGGACCTCCTGTTATCCACATCTTCAGAGATCTCTGGTATTCCTAATCCCTCCGCAGAGGTTCTTTGGCCGGTGTCATAAAAGGAAAGGAAATTCACTCTTCCAAACATCCAAAGTAAACAAGTCCAAACATGGTAAAGTATTCAACATTTGGTTTTGACATTTTAAAATCCACCCCAATAAACTTATCCAATGGGATAACGTAATTGACAGGTCGAAAAAGTGCAAGAAATACAACAAAAAACTGCAGCAAGAGTTGTGAAATCACCAGTGGATAAATTGTCAAACCAACATTTTTCAACAGAATATGATTCTGTTGGAATTTTGAGATTCGTCACTTGTTCTTTCCACGTCTACCGAAGTGAATTTGAGAGAATCTGAGTTCAACGTTTGTGCTTCTTGTTGAAATTGATGCTACTATGCGTCACTCTTATATTTGCTACGTAAAAGTTTTGATCCATTGGTTCATGGTTTGATGATTTCTTACTAGTGAGACACTGAAAAATAGAAAACATAGACAGAAAGAAATAACTAGAACTACTCAAAATAAGAATTTCCGATCTTCTTAAAAGCATCCTCTATGATGAGATTCAGAAACAAAGCTTTAGCATCACTCGACAGATAATAGTCTCAGATCAAGTGTTGGATTATGTCATTTTTTGCTTCATCCTTATCCCAATGGTAATGAACATATTAAGAACAAAATGCAACCTTTTTGGATCATAGGATACTCAGCTCAAAAAAACTAGAAGCTAAATCTAAGAAAAAAATGAAAAAAAAGATTGCTCAGTAGTGGCTTATTAAGTAATAGGTTCGATTCTGCCAGCAATTAGTCTTCAACTTCTGTGTCAGAAGAGGGAGCTTATTTATCCTCATCGCAATCTTATCTAAGTTTCCGAATGCACAAATTCGACTATCTAATAGAAATTCAAACGATATAAGTAAAATACACAAATACAGAAACATTTAGAGATAAAACCATATACATATTAATACGGATATATGCAGTAGAATAGAGAGAGAAACGCTCAGTTCAGCGGGGTATCGACATGCAATTTTCCCTAGATAGAGAAACCTGCATTCCGGTCTGTTGAGCTTGAATTTCATGAAGTCATCACTGCGATCTCTCTCAAATTTCAACTTAAACAGAGAAATTTGTAAATAAAACACACAAAATGAGGAGTTGGGAAAGGAATATAGATCGTATCACAGAGCAAACCCTAGCAAGGTACTTTGTTCACAAGCATTTTTCAACCATGGGGTTGGATTGAGATGGCGTTGCTATCATTTATAGGAGCTCAACTAGGGTTTTCCAATAAAAGTTAAATGTGCAGTTATATATACAACTAATTAAATGCTAATTTTTGGACATTCGGACATAAACTTCTGAATGATTTTTTCACAAATTTTTTGAACTATTCGGACACAAACTTCCGAAATGCTACTGAACCATTCGGACACTAACAACCGAAATATCCTATTTTGTTCGGAAGTTTGTGTCCGAAGCGGAACCATTCGAGAAAAAAAACCGTGGGCTGTATTCAGCGTTTAAGTGTTTGTATATAGAACTGTCCAAGTTAAATTGTCTTTTATTCCCTAAGCTATTCAATTTTATTTATTTTCATTTTTAGAAGTATTAATTAAATTAATTCCATCCCTTTGGATTTTTTTTACCTTAACTTGGTTGTGCCCCAATCAGTAGGGCCCCACACCAAGACCCCGCCACAAGGGTTGAGACGAGAGGATCGGTAAATACGCGACTCGTCCAAATGGTCACACACATAATGTTGTCCAGCGCTGATACACGTCCCCCAGAAGAAAGAGTCCAGACTAGTGCATTTTATGCTCCATCTAGTGGGACTCAAACCGACTACACGGGGCAGTCCCAACAAAGATCTGAAAATTACTCATTATGTACTCACAACAAATGGGCTTTACGCCGAGTGGCTAATACACATCATAGTAGCGTTAGGCATGGTCACTCTTGATCAATCAAGAATAAACCAAGTTACAGAGTCCATGAAGGAGGGGGTGAGACTCGAACTTGGTACCTCTTGGTTAAACCAAGATCCCCCGCCACTTCAACTACAAGTGGATTGTATGACATTCGTGCACTAGCACAAACCCGTGCTTTTTAGAACAAAAAATTAAATTTTGAGAAAAAATAAAAATATGTTAAAAAAATAACAAAATATATGTATCTAAAGACACAAATAACATTGTATTTGTATATGTGCTGAAATAACAAAAGTAATAAAAAAATAATGAATCAATTGAAATAAAATAAATATTTTATCGATATAAAATATAATTAAGGATGAGAAAATATTAAAGAATTAGATAAAATATAATTAATGAGTAAAGTAAAATATTAAAGAAAATATAATTTTCTTAGAAGATAAAAT
>NMUG010012954.1:0-10235 GCA_002855965.1 Monotropa hypopitys
GAATTAGAAGAGAATGGTTGTAAAAGAACCATAATTTTGGTTGTAAAGATCATAATCTTCTTAAAGAAGAATTCTTAAGAAATTTTAGCTTATGTTGTGGAAGAGTTATAAATGTCTCTTATAACAATTTAACAGAATCAGAGTTAATCTAAAGGTAAAATTCTCCTCATTCATCTTGGAATAATTGAATGGTACCCTCCGTGGGTTGAATCTTATCACCGATAGAGATTTTGGCAGAGTTTCCCAAGGTTGTATCGGTAGAGTGATGGACTTCTTTGGGAATCGAGGATGCTTGTCTTGTTTGTGATGGTAATATTCAAACATGACGAGATTCTTCCTTGTTCTGCCTATGGTTCCTGGAGGACCAATCAAGCATTGCGGATCCAGGCTGTCCGCATCTTTGGTTATCATATTGACTCCCTAATGGTTCGGCAAAGGGTTGGTAGTGACATTTGGTGGGGTATGAGTGTTTTCCAAGTTAATTTCTCCAGCGTCGATAAGGTCTTGGACCTTATGTTTCAAGCTTCGACACATTTCTATTTCATGTCCTGGCTGATTGGAATGATAAGTGCATTAAAGGTCAACCCAAAAATTTGCTGGAAGAGGATTGGGCGGTGGACGGGCCAGAATAGGATTCAGATGCCCAGAGGAGACTAGTCGTTGATAGACTTTAGCCATTGGAATGGCTAATGGGGTGAAGGTTCGATTATTTCTCCAGGGGTGATGTGATGGACCTCTAACAAGGGTGTTTTGCGATAGAGGGAAAGGCGTTGTATTTGTCACGATCCAAAATTTCAAAATAGTATTTCCTGAATTAAATTCGATATTCAAATCCCCAAATAAATCCTAATGAGGTTTCCTTGGTTTCCTTTGTCAATCTAAACTCAGTGTTGAACTCTCCCGTGAGTTATGCGAAAAATCCGTGATTTGTTCAGGGTATTTCGGAATGGTTTGGAACCCCCTTTCACTCATTTTTACCATTCTGGTACAGTTGCACCGGTGCAAGATAGAGATGCACCGGTGCAGATTGGACCTTGGTGTTACTGTTCAGATTTCAGAACAATTGCACCGGTGCAGTTGATAGGTGCACCGGTGCAGGGGGGTTTGTAATGTTTCTGTTGGGTTTTGGAAGCAGGTGCATCAGTGCAGCCTTCGTGTGCACCGGTGCAGGGAGTTTCTTGGAGTTTGCATAGGTGCAAGGAGTGTTTCCACCGGTTCACAGACTCACTGCTTGGTCCGGATTAAGTTTGCATTGGTGCAGAGGGAGCTTGCACCGGTGCAGAAGTCTTCTGCTGGCTCCTGGTGCATGTTTGCACCAGTGCAGAAATGGGTTGCACCGGTGCACAGAGCCCATATTTCGAATCATTAAGGGCATTTGTGTCATTTCAAGTGGGGGCTATATATATGTTTGTTCCAATGATTTGGGTCATCCCCTACCTCATTTTCCCCTAATATCTCTCTCTACCTCCATGAAAGCCTTCCCTCTCCCTTCTCTCTAACATTTCTCCCTCCTCCCATGCTCCAATGGCTTTGAGCCTTCGAGAAACATTGATCACCTCGGCAAGGGCTTTCCGGTGACGTAGGTGTTGAAGCTTTCCCCCAAAAATTCGGGTAAGTCATTCTTGAAAGTGGGTTTCTCTGTATAGGTTTACGAGCACCGAAGTTTGACGCGTCTAGGATTTTCCCCGTCAGCACGCGCATTAAGGTAAATATGTTACTATCTCGTGTATTTGTCGATATGTAGCTCACTAATGATTTCAAAAATCAAGAATTTAATGATTTCATAAAAAGCCCCAAATTTTGAATAAATGATCATTTGTGAGAAATTGATGTAATTTGATTCACATTCATGTATGATCGAGCATCCTTGGTAGGATTAGAATGCGAGAATGTGTGAATTGGGTTGTGACTAGACGATCATTCGGGGAAATTTGAGCGATGTGGGCATATTGTGGATTTTTTAGAATTGAGGAGGTAGGATACCCTCCTGACCTTGTATCGATCTTAGTGAGCAACATTGTGGTATTGGATCATTCGTCGGCAAGTGTTAATGTGGTTTTTTCCATTTGGGATGGCCTTGGTGCCATGGGCACCCTTGGTGTTCGACAAAATGTCTATGAGAGACATAAGCCTTGGAGATTGGTGAATTCGTCACCTTAGGTTAGGAAATTCATTCCTAGACATTGGACATATGTTATGGTCTTACCGGGTGAATTCGACATCCTTGGTTTGGGAACTCGTCCCTTGTTAGCAAATTCGTTGCTTGTGTTTTGGGTGAATTCATCACCTGGAGTCGGGAATTCGTCCCTAGTGGCAAAATCGTTGCCCGTGTTGGGAAACTCGTCCCCATCGACTCAAACTCTAAAACTTACCTAACTCACTTATATTAAACAACCAACAACAACAAAACGAAGGACTTGGGTGTTGCTAGGTGATCAATTCGTGATCATTGGACCAATTCATGGTCATATGTGTAGGTTAGTTCTTAAATTCATTGAGACTACCTAGATCAATTCGTGATCTTCGGGCCAATTCGTGGTCATTCGAGTGTGAGGTTGGTTCTTGAATTCGTTGAGACAACCTGAATCAATTCGTGATTCACTCGGAAGCTAGTCAACCCTTAAATTCGTCGAGGCGACTGTAAATCGATGAACGACTTGATGGTTTTCTTGTGATCCAAACTAGCCCAAGGTTTGACTGTAGATCCTATTTTGAAATTCGTCCAATAGGTTTCGAATCCCTTGTGGCCCTTTTTCTAAAATGTTCTGAGCTGGGAATTGAACCAACTAAAGACAAAGGATAATAAATTCACCAATGTGTAATATCTATCTATCTATATATATGAGTATATATAGAGGGAGATGGATGGGGTTCTTAATGGGAATAATTGTGGATCTTTTTACGGGCGGTTCTAGCCAACTCGTGGCTTTAGTAAGTGTAAAGGACTTAGCCAATTCGTGGCATTGGATAGCTTGAGACTTGGAGCCAAGTCGTGGCATTAGTATCCGTTGTGTTTAGGCCAATGTGTGTGTGACATTGGTATACCTTGATTTGAGGTTAAGTTGGGAGACAAACTACTAGTTGGTAATAGACTATTGTGGAGATTATTGGTTGGCCTTGTCTAGGCAATATTCGGACCTTGTGGTGGTAAAATCCTTAGATAAGTATCTTCTATTAGTTACATGTGGATATATCGGATTAGATCCGTAGAGTGACCTCGTGTAGTGGTCATGGTGTTTGTTGTTGATTTCTTTCCGGTTGGGGTTTGGTTGTCTGAATAGAAGGTTTGGTCTTCCGTTGCGACAGTTGGGTAGATACGAAGGTTTGAGATCTTTCTATTGATGTGATAGTACAAATGGTTCTTATGGTTGGATTAGGTGGACTAGAGATTGAGATTGATGACATTTGGGTGTGATGTTGGAAACATGATTGGGATTGTATTGTCGGATTCACTCACCTTGCACATAATCACCATATTTTCATATACAGTTGATAGTCGCATATTTGCTGGGTCTTTATGACTCAACCTTTTTCCTACAGTTCTTTACAGGGTTTGCAGGGTTGGATAGCTAGTAGCGGGGAGTTGGCTTAGACTTGCTCCAAGTTCCCTAGTGTGAAGAGCATCTCATAATGTTCATTTATTTACTACTATTTTTCCCTGCTTTTTCCCCCTTGCAGCCTACAGGCATTCCCTTTTCTTTAAAGTGTTGTAAATGATTTTATTGGAAACAAGTTCATAAAATCAAAGGATTGTTGTTATTTTATTTCCGCATGTTTTATAATTCACGGCCCCTTGTTTGTGGTTTGGAAAATGTAAATCATTGTTAGTCTTTTATTCCATTTCAAAAAAAAAAGGTTTGAAAATCCAGGGCGTGACAACTTGGTATCAGAGCTTTCGTTCGAATACCTTCGGACCATGGGGAGATTTCCGTCTCTATGGGTTCTCAAAACGGTTTTGAAAATGATCTTCTTCCGCATTTGCATACATTGAGAGTTGCAAGGCATTAGTATGCCCTTGTATGAGGCGTAGAAGTTGTGCTTGGATTGTAGGCTAGTGCGAGCCTTAGGAATAAGGAGAAATCGTGCATAGTTTTCTTTGGGTTATTTATTTGTGGTTGCTCATTGGTTCTTTTAAGGTGGTTGATTGCTCCATATGTGGACATTGGGATTCCTTAGTTTATGTCGCGATTCCTTAGTTTTATTTTGCGATCTCCTAGTTCTTTTCAGTTTGTGCGCTATGATATTATACCCGTATGTGAACATCGTTTCGTTTGTTGGCTAGGATTTCTCGTCGTGTATCGCCCCTATCGCCAAGATGGTTAATCAACGAAGAGGTCGCCGAGCACATCAGGTGCAACAAGGAGTTCAAAGGGAGAATGTTCAGTCAGAGGATGCAGTCGATCCGAAAAGTTTTGTTCAGCAGCTTGCAGAAGCCTTGGTTGAGGCCACTAGAGCAGCTCAAGCCCCCAGGGCTAGGGGCATCAGTGCTGTGATGGAATCTTTGCGGGAATTTCGCGCTATGAATCCTCCTAGTTTCGATGGCGAAGGCGAGCCACTTGAAGCAAATCACTGGTTGTCAGGTATCACAAAGGTGTTGGATACCATCGAGATTCCGGAAGACAAGATGCGAGTATCTTTTGCCTCCTATCAGTTGGTCGGTGAGGCGGGTGAATGGTGGAATTCGGTCATAGAAGTCAAGAAAGATGCAAGAAGAATGGCTAGAGTTGCTAATCCAGAAACAGTTGATGATGATTCAGTTCCTATATCGTGGGATCACTTCGTCGCCACATTTGAGAATCAGTATTTTTCAGAAGCATTCCGGGATCAGTTGCGGAATCAGTTTGAGTTGCTGCAGCAGGACAACATGACGGTGTCTCAGTATGCTATCAAGTTTCAGGCCTTGTCGCGTTTTGCCCTAGAGTTGGTCATCTCAGAGGATCGTAAGTGCCGAATATTTGAGAAGGGTCTTTGTCCATCACTTCAGAAGCTCGTCATGGGACATCGTATCCGTTCTTTCGCCGCTATGCTATAGTGTGCTAGGGCAGTTGAGCCAGTTTGTCCAGAATCAGAGAAGGAAGCCCCAGTGTGGGAGCCTCGTCGGCAATCCGTGAGTACCGATTCGAGATCATCGTCTGATAGCATGGGAAGAAAGAGGCACAGAGACCAGATGTAGGCGTTCAGTCAACAACATTCTCAGTTCGTTTCAGATGTCAGTGTTCAGGGAGCACCGTCCAGTGATTCGATTGTTTGCCATCATTGCAGGCAGCCAAGCCATTACCGTTCGCAGTGTCCCCAGATCATTTTCTCCCATTGTGGCCAGTCAGGGCACATGAGCAGGAATTGTGTGTAGAGAAATGGTGGTCAGGAAGAGTTGGCAGTTGGGAAGTATTCTGTAGCAGATATCAGAGTTGCGCTACGGCAGCTGGGAAGTTAGAGTCACCGATCGTTCAATTCCAGTCCTCA
This sequence comes from Monotropa hypopitys, assembly GCA_002855965.1. Lineage (NCBI taxonomy): Eukaryota > Viridiplantae > Streptophyta > Magnoliopsida > Ericales > Ericaceae > Monotropa > Monotropa hypopitys. The sequence goes on from NMUG010012954.1 coordinate 5,464, forward strand.
GTTCGAGAGAGAAACCAGTTCCTGTGATGCACATCGTGCTTCGATTCAGAGAGGCAAGCAGCCAGTTGGGCAGAAAACTCGTGGAGGAGCGTATGCTATTACCATAGCGGATCCGCAACCGCCAATTTCACCGTTCCAGTAGGTTCGTGTTGCTTTGTTTTCTTTGGTAGTACCACACGTTAGCAGGATTGATGCACCTGTCGGCATTTTTTCACTTTGTTTTGCGATTTCGGTTTGGTACTGTTGCGTTTCTACTTAGAACGTTTTTCTCTTGTCGAGACTTCTCTTTTGTAAGAACCTATATTGTTGAACTCTTAGTGTGTTTGAGAAATACTTGGGTTGCAAATTTCTTAGTTGTGGTTTCTTCTAAGTAGTGTTGCGATACTCTTGGCTTACTAAATCGTTTCCTTGTTGAAATCATGATTGACTTATTAGGATTACTTGTGCCACTTTTGTTTGTTGGTGATGGCCAAGCTTATGCTTGCTTTCCGCTTGCTTAATTGGACGCATCTTTCGAAATCACTCTTGTCTTTTGCGAATAGACGTTTTAGTACCCGTGACGTGGGTAGATTGTACTAAATGTGGGAACAAGTAATTGAGTCGGTTACTCTTACACCTTTTGTGTGGAATCGACCGCGTGTGTAATTCTTTGGTTGTGTGATTAAGGATGACTTTATGTATTAGGTTGAGAACCGTGTCCGGCCGGCACCTCTCAAACTTGAATCATGGTAGTCACTTGATATCGCATTGGGTGCATGTGTGGGGATATATACGTGTTCCCCTATCTATATGTATATGGGTGTGTTGGTACTCGTGGGAAAAGTGGTACAAACTATGAAAACGCTTGTATAAGAATTATGAAACGATAAATAAAAGAATGTCATCGATCGTATCTCCATCCTATTGCTCCTTATGTTGTTGCCATACAAATTGTTGGTTGTCTCTTCCTCAAAAAATATTGTTTGCTTCATTGTTGCGAAAGTCTAGTGGCTCCTACCATTGAAAATCATTTTTTGGAGTATCTCATGTTCTTTGTATTGTTGATGAGTTCGGTTGTTGTATCCGCGCGTTCACATAATCTCGGGAGTTGTCCCTGTGACCTTTGTGTGATTCGCGGTTGGATTTCAAGATTCACATACTTTGATTGTTGAGCAATCTTTTCAAAAAGGAAATCGCTCATTCCATTGTTGCATCGTTGTTGAGTCGACTATCATTTCGATACGTACCGTATTAAGGAGCAACCCCAAAACCTTGTTTCGTGGTACTCAGTTTGATTTCAAATTGACATTTGTGATTGTTGACCTCTTGTTCTCGAGGAGAACCATTCACGTGTTGTTGTCCTTTGATCAATGATTCCACCTTTTGAGAAAGATTGTTCACGTTGTTATTGTTTTGTCGTTGATTTGTTTACCGTATCGGTGTCCACCATATCGGGGAGTATCCCCTTTGATCTTGTTTTGTGACTCATAGTTTGGACTTGAGCTCCTACTCTTTGGTTGTTTTGGTGCATCTCTACCCTTAGTTAATTTCGGGGACGAAATTCTTTTAAGGTGGTTGAGATGTCACGATCCAAAATTTCAAAATAGTATTTCCTGAATTAAATTCGATATTCAAATCCCCAAATAAATCCTAATATGGTTTCCTTGGTTTCCTTTGTCAATCTAAACTCAGTTTTGAACTCTCCCGTGAGTTATGCGAAAAATCTGTGATTTGTTCGGGGTATTTCGGAATGGTTTGGAACCCCCTTTCACTCATTTTTCTCATTCTGGTGCAGTTGCACCGGTGCAAGATAGAGATGTACCAGTGCAGATTGGCCCTTGGTGTTACTGTTCAAATTTCAGAACAGTTGCACCTGTGTAGTTGATAGGTGCACCGGTGCAGGGGGGTTTGTAATGTTTCTGTTGGGTTTTGGAAGCAGGTGCATCGGTGCAGCCTTTATGTGCACCGGTGCAGGGAGTTTCTTGGAGTTTGCATCGGTGCAAGGAGTGTTTGCACCGGTGCACAGACTCACTGCTTGGTCCGGATTAAGTTTGCATCGGTGCAGAGGGAGCTTTCACCGGTGTAGGAGTCTTCTGCTGTCTCCTGGTGCATGTTTGCACCGGTACAGAAATGGGTTGCGCCGGTGCACAGAGCCCAGATTTCGAATCATTAAGGGCATTTGTGTCATTTCAAGTGGGGGCTATATATATGTTTGTTCCAACGATTTGGGTCATCCCCTACCTCATTTTGCCCTAATCTCTCTCTACCTCCATGAGAGCCTTCCCTCTCCCTTCCCTCTAACATTTCTCCCTCCTCCCATGCTCCAATGGCTTTGAGCCTTCGAGAAACATTGATCACCTCGGCAAGGGATTTCCGGTGACGTAGGTGATGAAGCTTTCCCCCAAAATTTTGGGTAAGTCATTCTTGAAAGTGGGTTTCTCATGTTTTCTCTTTAGGGAACATTGTTCTAATCATCGTTGCCGTCGTTTTGATCTATATAGGTTCACGAGCACTTAAGTTTCACGCGTCTAGGATTTTCCCCGTCGGCGCGCGCATTAAGGTAAATATGTTACTATCTCGTGTATTTGTCGATATGTAGCTCACTAATGATTTCAAAAATCAAGAATTTAATAATTTCATAAAAATCCCCAAGTTTTGAATTAATGATCGTTTGTGAGAAATTGATGTAATTTGATTCACATTCATGTATGATCGAGCATCCTTGGTAGGATTAGAATGCGAGAATGTGTGAATTGGGTTGACGTGTGACTAGACGATCATTCGGGGAAATTTTAGCGATGTGGGCATATTGTGGATTTTGTTAGAATTGAGGAGGTAGGATACCCACCCGACCTTGTATCGATCTTAGTGAGCAACATTGTGGTATTGGATCATTCGTCGGCAAGTGTTAATGTGGTTTTTGCCATTTGGAATGTCCTTGGTACCGTGGGCACCCTTGGTGTTCGACAAAATGTCTATGAGAGACATAAGCCTTGGAGATTGGTGAATTCGTCACCTTAGGTTAGGAAATTCGTTCCTAGACCTTGGACATATGTTATGGTCTTACCGGGTGAATTCGTCATCCTTGGTTTGGGAACTCGTCCCTTGTTAGCAAAGTCGTTGCTTGTGTTTTGGGTGAATTCGTCACCTAGAGTCGGGAATTCGTCCCTCGTGGCAAAATCGTTGCCCGTGTTGGGGAACTCGTCCCCATCGACTCAAACTCTAAAACTTACCTAACACACTTATATTAAACAACCAACAACAATAAAACAAAGGACTTGGGTGTTGCTAGGTGATCAATTCGTGATCATTGGACCAATTCGTGGTCATATGTGTAGGTTAGTTCTGGAATTCGTTGAGACTACCTAGATCAATTCGTGATCTTCGGGCCAATTCGTGGTCATTCGAGTGTGAGGTTGGTTCTTGAATTCGTTGAGACAACCTGAATCAATTTGTGATTCACTCGGGAGCTAGTCAACCCTTGAATTCGTCGAGGCGACTGTAAATCGATGAACGGCTTGATGGTTTTCTTGTGATCCAAACTAACCCAAGGTTTGACTGTAGATCCTATTTTGGAATTCGTCCAATAGGTTTCGAATCCCTTGTGGCCCTTTTTCTAAAATGTTCCGAGCTGGGAATTGAACCAACTAAAGACAAAGGATAATAAATTCACCAATGTGTATTATCTATCTATATATATATATATGAGTGTATATAGAGGGAGATGGAGAGGGTTCTTGATGTGAACAATTGTGGATCTTTTACAGGCGGTTCTAGCCAACTCGTGGCTTTAGTAAGTGTAAAGGACTTAGCCAGTTCGTGGCATTAGATAGCTTGAGGCTTGGAGCCAAGTCATGGCATTAGTATCCGTTGTGTTTAGGACAATGTGTGTGTGACATTGGTATACCTTGATTTGAGGTTAAGTTGGGAGACAAACTACTAGTTGGTAATGGACTATTGTGGAGATTATTGATTGGCCTTGTCTAGGCAACATTCGGACCTTGTGGTGGTAAAATCCTTAGATAAGTATCTTATATTAGTTACTTGTGGATATATCGGATTAGATCCGTAGAGTGACCTCGTGTAGTGGTCTTGGTGTTTGTTGTTGATTTCTTTCCGGTTGGGGTTTGGTTGTCCGAATAGAAGGTTTGGTCTTCCGTTGCGACAGTTGGGTAGATACGAAGGTTTGAGATCTTTCTATTGATGTGATAGTACAAATGGTTCTTATGGTTGGATTAGGTGGACTAGAGATTGAGATTGATGACATTTGGGTGTGATGTTGGAAACATGATTGGGATTGCATTGTCGGATTCACTCACCTTGCACATAATCACCATATTTTCATATACAGTTGATAGTCGCATATTTGCTGGGTCTTTATGACTCAACCTTTTTCCTACAGTTCTTTACAGGGTTTGCAGGGTTGGATAGCTAGTAGCGGGGAGTTGGCTTAGACTTGCTCCAAGTTCCCTAGTGTGAGGAGCATCTCATAATGTTCATTTATTTACTACTATTTTCCCCTGCTTTTTCCCCCCTTGCAGCCTACGGGCATTCCCTTTTCTTTAAAGTGTTGTAAATGATTTTATTGGAAGCAAGTTCATAAAATCAAAGGATTGTTGTTATTTTATTTCCGCATGTTTTATAATTCACGGCCCCTTGTTTGTGGTTTGGAAAATGTAAATCATTGTTAGTCTTTTATTCCATTTCAAAATAAAAAAAATGGTTTGAAAATCCGGGGCGTGACAGTATTGTTCGGTGGTCGATACGGTCTCGGGGGAGGATAGTATGGTGGC
>NMUG010012955.1:0-10233 GCA_002855965.1 Monotropa hypopitys
TACTTGTCTCATATGACAATAAGTTTTGGCACGGACTTAGTCCTATGTCTTATGGTCACTATAGAAAAAGAATTAAGATCTTAGACTAAACAAAATGGAAGTGATGTATTTTATACCAAACTAATGCAGAATAGTCATACTAGTGTTGTATGAAAAAGTATTAGGCTAGTTAATCTAGCTACACCAAGTATTTTACTTCAAAATTTAACCAATGGATATATCTACAATATAACTTATATTATATCATACAAAAGCAGTACCCTAAAGGGGATAACGAATTTTTAACTACTAAAGTTAATAAAGCAGTGTTTTGGACTATTTCCTCAACTAAAGCTTTCAAACGGTTAAAAGGCACAGATCACATCCGGAGCCAACAGATGTAAAGGAGATTGGGATGGGAGTTATAAGGTGTTCGAATAGGGACAGCTATCCATGCAGGGCCATTACTGTTACAACTGTTATATGCTTGCTGATTTTCAATTGACAAGTACCCTATACAAAACTGATAAACACACACCTATACACACCTGCACGTTATTGTGACGCATACACACACTTTGCCGTACACACACATGCAGTACACACAAACAGCTGCGTTTTCACACACACACACAATCAGTACACACTTACGATTAATGCACACACATATACGGACGCACACACACACACACACACACACATATATATATATATATATACGGACGCACACACACACACACACACACGCTGTGAGCGAAACTCATGCGTACCTCTTCGTGATTCCCCGACGTCTTCCTTTCCATTGATTGTAATTTCACTGTCCCTCTCTCTTCCGATTTGGTTTCTGTGAACCCTCTCTCCCTCGATCTACTCCGAATCGTCCTCTCTCTCTCTCTCTCTCTCTCTCTCGGTCGCGTCCCTTCTTCTCTCTTCTTCCCCAATTGTTCTTCTCGGACCGAGAATATATCTCTCCGTCGATTCTAATTTTCTTTTGATTTAGGATAAAGCTTCCCCAATTGTATTTGTTTCAGTCACCGCTCTTCTCTCAATTTTAATTTTTCTGCCGAATGGGTTTTCCAGTTAGAACTTAGCATATTTACTCTCTTTAACATTATGTGCCAAAAATGGTTCCTGGGCCAACTTTTGTTTTTGGGTTGTGAACCATTTTAACGTTTCTGTATTAAACCAAATAGACCATATAGAAAATTTTCACCCATTTGTATTTTGTTTGTTCTACTTCTCAACGTTAGGATTTCCAATAGGGAAATTACAACCAATTTTCTTTGTTTTGTACTCTACCAATCAGATTCTTTAGGATCCCATTTTAATTTTAAAAATTTCCCCCCTTAAACTCCTCATTTTTTATAACAAACGTGGATCTCACAACTAACCGTACACCACCACTAATCACACATCTCATCTTTTATTGATACAACTTTATTTAAAGTAAAATTTTTCTGGGATGGATATTACAATCCTCCCCACCTTAGGAAATTTCGTCCTCGAAATTAAGAAATACCTGATATAAATAGATGCAGATAATGCTGTTGCATATGTTCCTCAGTCTCCCAAGTAGCTTCTTCAACTGAATGATTTCGCCACAACACTTTCACCATTGGTATTTCCTTAGTTCGTAGTATACGTATTGAGCGATCTAGAACTTGCACCGGTTCTTCAATATAAGATAGATTGGGTTCTACTTCCAAAGGAATGTTTTGTAGAACATGAGATTCATCCGTCACATATTTTCTGAGCATAGATATATGGAATACATCATGTAAACGAGTAAGTTCCATAGGCAATGCTAGTCAATATGCCATAGCTCCAATTCTTTCCACAATCTTGTATGGCCATATATATCTAGAAGCTAACTTTTTCTTACCCAAAATCGAGATGTAAACTTCAGATCTCTATCACTGACAATTGACACCGGTACACCATGCAATCGCACGATTTTATCAACATAAATTCGTGCATATTTGTCAACTGTATAAGTAGTCTTCACCGACAAGAAATGTGCTGACTTTGTTAATCGGTCAACTATCACCCATACTGAATCATACTCTTTCCGGGAATGAGGTAATCCCACTACGAAATCCATAGTCACATGTTCCCATTTCCATTCTGGAATAGGAATATTCTGCAATAACCCTACTGGTCTCTGATGTTCTACTTTCACTCGCTGACATGTTAGACATCTGGCCACAAACTCTGCAATTTCTCTTTTCATCCCTGGCCACCAAAAATGCATTTTCAGATCCTTGTACATTTTTGTACTCCCCGGATGTAAAGCATATACTGAGCTATGAGCTTCATCCAATATCTGTCGTTTCAAATCTAAATCATCTGGCACACACATTCTTCCTCTTAATAATTACATACAATCATTCTGCACACTGAATTCAGTTTCCTCTTTATTCCGTACTTGCATTCTGAACTTCTCAAGACGCCCATCAATTCTTTGCTTTTCTCTAATACTATCAATAAATAATGACCGAATAGAAATTTGGGCCATTATTTATCTCAAAATTCACTCTCATCTGAGTCAACTCTGTAAAGATATCAACTTTGAAACTGTCACGACTCGTATTTTCGGAATTATTTCTCCGGAATTTAATTCACTATTCTAATCGGTCGATGAATTTTGGTATGTCATCTTTGGCTCGTGTTGACGATTAGAGTTGGGTGTTGGACCCCTTGTCAGTCTATCCTTTTGGTCCGTATTCGATTCGGGGTGTTCCGGGAAGTCTCGGGAGCAGCTTGGGTCGAGGCTGGGCTTTATTTTCAAATATTGAAATTTTCCCAGCGTCGACCGGTCAGGCTTGCCGTTGCCGACCGGTCGTGGTATTCTAGTGGTGTCTTGAACTAGCTCGCGACTGGTCCCCCGAGACACTGTGAACCGGTCGCGACGTTTCAGAGAGGTTTTATATAAGGCCTCGACCGGTCGAGCTTGCCGTTGCCGACTGGTCGCCACGAGTAAAAATCCTGTCTGGCAGACTTCCTTAAGGGCATTTATGTCTTTTTGCGTGGGGAAAACCCAAATCGATATGAATATTCTTCGCCCATTATTGTGCCTACGATTTTGGGCATTTTCCTAACCCTAAGAGAAGCCCTCTCTATCTACCTCCCAAGGTTCTTCCTCTCCCTTCTCCCTTCAAATCCACCATCTTCCCAAGCTCCAATGGAGTTGATGCTTTGGGAAACAATGATCCCCTTGCCGAGACCTCGGCATTGATGGGCATAGTTCGTGTTGGTGTGAAGACACCCTCACCTAGAGTTTTCTCCATGCTTTTGGCTTGAGGTAAATATATTTCTATCTTGTGTTTGTGTTGTTGTGTTAGGCCACCTAAATGATTTACAAGATTAAAATCAAAGGTTTTCTCTAAAACCCATGTTTTGGAAATCATGAAATTAACCATGTTTGATAAATTGAAATTGGCGACATCCTTGCATGAAATTTGAGAGTTCTTGGTGGATGTGAGGATGTGAGATTGTCAATTTTGTGTCTAGGACTTGTATTTGGATTATTGGGCTTTGGTGGAAATTAGGAGTTTTGTCCTAGGAGTCTAATTGATGGAATTGAGCGGTGATCTTGTGCCCGCTAGGTGTTTGATACAATGCCCAAGGGGCTTATGATGTAGATTCATGGTTTCGTAAGATTGTTAGATCTTACTTAGGCCCTTGTGTGTGACCTTGGTCTTATGGATGACAAATCGGGTGATTGAATAGGTGTCCTTGGTGACCAGGACCCTTGTGTGCATTTGTGCACTCTAGTGTTTGGTGGAATGCCATAGTGATGGGAATTGTGTATCGGTGTGTGAACTCGTCACACTTAGTTTGGGAATTCATCCTTACAATATGAGTAACCTCAGAATGGGTTGGTTGGATGACTAGATATATGATATATGTGTTGATATGTGAATTTGTCACACTTAGGTGGGAACTTGTCCCCTTGAAGTGAATTCATCACTAGTGTTGGGAAATTCGTTCACTTGGATTGAATTCGTCAATCCAATCAATTCACCTATTAAACAACCAACCAAAATGATGTGGATGTGTAGGAAGATAAGATCAATTCGTGATCTCCGGGTCAATTCGTGATCCTTGGACCAATTCGTGATCATTCGCGTGTGGGGTTGGTTATTGAATTCGTTGAGACAACCCGAATCAATTCGTGATTCCTTTGTGAGATAGTCAATCCTTGAATTCGTTGAGGTGACTATAAATCGATCCCGGGCTTAATGATTTTTAATTGGTTTTCAAGATATGGTCCATGTTTGTTGTAGACCGTTCCTTATTTAGTAAGGCAGTCGAGACTCGTGTGACTCTTTCAAAATATAGTTCACGTTTGGGGTAGACCGGTCCTTATTTAGTGAGGCGGTTCGAGACTCGTGTGACTCGTTTTTAAAGTTGTGTTAAGCCGAGAGTCGAACAAACTAATCAAGCAAGATAAATCAATTCACCAATGTGTACCTATATAGATATGTATATAGAGGAAAATAAAGGATATACGAGGTTCAATGTGGTTTGGTGGATTGTGTGGGCATAAGCTAAGTCATGTGATTGAATAGTGGATTCGATACGGTGTTTGGCTTGTGCGCGATAGTTGGTAGCGGTGCCACTAGAGATGAGTTGTGTTCTTGGGAGTGTCTTTCCTAGAGAGTTTGATAGTAATGTGGTATCATAATGGCATGGTTGATATCCTTGGTCCTTACGGCTTTCGTTCTAGTGTATGTCGCCTAGTTGCGTGGATAAGGGGTACTTGGTAAAGGGAGACTGTTGGGTTGTGTTTTAGTGGTTTTGAGCAAAGTAGAGTGGTTCGGTTAGCTCTTGGTGAGCTTGTGTGGATGAGACTTCGATAAGATTATGTGTCTTGGTTTGGGAAGTGACTTGATAGTGGTGTTTGAGATTGTGTGAGTGATGGCATGCTTGGGATTGCATCATAGGGATTCACACCACTTGCACATGTCAACATAATTGCATTTGTACTTGATAGACGCATATTTGTTGGGTATTTATGACTCAACCTTCTTTTTACAGTTTCATGCAGGATGGCATGGTTTGGTAGCTTGTAGCTTGGAGTTGGCATTGGCTTGCTCCATCTTCCTTTTCAGTGAGCGGCATTCCCTTGTATTTCTTTTTGTATCATTGTAATAAAACTCCCTTCTCCCCTTTATTTGTAATTTGAGTTTCACTTCAAATGTAAAAGGCTTTGTATGTATTTTCCTTTCAAGCTAGTTCATGTAAAGGATTTTTAAAGATGTGTATTTGACAATTCACGGCCCCTTGTAGTGTGGTTTGGTTAAAGTGATTTCATTAATAATCATTCCTTTATATCTTTTAATCATTTCAAAAAAAAATGGTTTGAAAATCCGGGGCGTGACCACTTGGCATCAGAGCTTTCGTTCAAAAAACTTGGAATCTTGGGAAAACTTTTAGTTTCAATGAGTTCTTCATGTGCTTTCCATGGAGTCATTTGTTTGTGTTTGCATGCATTGAGAGTTGCATGGCATTAGTATGCCCTTGTTTGAGGCATAGGAATTTGACATTAGTATGCCCTTGTTTGAGGCATAGGAGTTTGGTATTGGTTCTCAGCTGAGTTTGGTTTCCGCTAGTATATTGGAGATTTTACCTATGGATACATGTGTATGTTGAGTGTGTGGTTTGTTTTCCTAGCATATGATATGGATTTCACTCATAGTTCATGTGTAGAGATTTATGAGCATAGTGCTATCGTGGTTCGTGTATTGAACATGTTGTTTATGTGTTTGCTAGGACTTGTCGTCGCTTGTTGCGTTGATTGTCGATATGGTCGCTCGTCAGAGAGGTCGTAGGACTCGTCAGGAAGTCCCGATAGAATATGTCCGTGAGGAGGAAAACATTGAAGTGGGTCGAGAAGGAGCAGTGGATCCAAGAGCATTTTTGAGGCATCTTGCCGAGGCCACGGTTGAGGCCACCAGAGCAGTTCAAGCCCCCAAAGCTAGGGGTGTTGGCCATGTGATGGAGGCCTTACGAGAGTTCCGTGCTATGAACCCTCCAAGTTTCAATGGAGAGGGTGAGCCTATTGAGGTCAAACATTGGCTTTTCGGAATTTGTAAGGCATTGGACACCCTTCACATCATTGAGGATGATATACGAGTATCTTTTGCATCCTATCAGTTGGTCGGTGAAGCAGGAGAGTGGTGGAGTTTGATAGTTGAAGCCAAGAAAGATGCACGGAGATTGGCTAGAGTTACGGATCCAGGGTTAGTTGATGAGAATGCGGGTACTATGTCATGGGAGCACTTCATCTCCACCTTCGATGATCAGTACTTCCCAGAATCTTTTCGTGAGCAGTTGAGGATGCAGTTCGAGTTGTTGCAGTAGGGTGACATGATGGTATCTCAGTACGTGATCAAATTTCAATCTTTGTCCCGTTTTGCCCCAGAGTTGGTCAGTTCAGAGGATCGCAAGTGCAAGAGGTTCGAGTGGGGTCTTCGTCTCTCCATCCAGAGACTCATCGTCGGGCAGTGCATTCGTTCGTTTGCCACTATTTTGGATCGTGCCAGGGCTATTGAGACTATTTGCAAAGAAGAAGAAAAAGAACTCAGAGTGTGGGAGCCTCGTCAGCAGTCGTTTGTTTCAAATTCCACGTCGTCTTCAGGTAGTATTGGGAGGAAGCGGCATAGGGATCATTCTCATTCTCGTAGTCAGTAGGGTTCTCAATGCATCGTCAGCGTTGGTGTCACAGTAGAGCTACCCAGGAGCCACATTGTTTGTCATCATTGCAATCAGGAAGGGCATTATCGTTCTCGGTGTCCCCAAGTTATTTGGTTCGAGTGCGGCCAGTCAGGGCATTTGGGAAGAAATTGCGCGCAGAGAAGCGGCAGGCAAGAAGAGTTGTCAGTTGGGCATCACTCATCGGTTGGGCCAAGAGTTGAGCAGCTTCGACAAGGAAGTCAGAGTCAGCAACCTCATCACCAGTCGTTCTCATCCAGTCCTCAGTTGGAGAGAGGAACCAGTTCCAGTGGATCGGATGGCTCATGGTAGAGTGTACACTATTGCTACGGCAGACCCTCAGTTGCTGGTTTCTCCATCTTAGTAGACCTGTTTCGTGTTTGCTTTCCCTAGTTGTATTGTGTGTTGATGGGATTGACACACCTTGTTGTATGTTGTCAGTAGCATTATGAACTCGAGTTGACGTCAGGTGTCATATTTTTGGATGTTACTCCCCTTTGTGGACATCATTTGTAATAATTTCCTTGGTTGAGATTTTCGTTGCCCAACTCGGATACTTCTTGTCGTAAGTTCCTTGGTTTTGTACTTCGTAAATTGATACTACAATTATTTTTAGTTGTGATCTCACTTCCGTTTGAATTGAGGATGAGTTGTATTGGTTATCTTGTGCCACTTTGTTCTTGTTGTGATGGCTAAGCTTGATGTTTACTCTCCACTTCTTTGATTGGCATGTATTTTGGAACCGTTCATGCTTTCTTGTAAATCCACATCCTTGTGCCCTAAGCATTGGGTCGATTGTTAGATATATTGGGAACGAGTAATCGAGTCGATTATTCTTACACCTTCAGTGTGGAATCGACCGTGTGTGTGTGCCCTTGGATTGTGTGGTATAAGGATGATCCTAGAACTTAGGTTGAGAATAGTGTCCAGTCGACACCTCTCAAACTTAAATTTTAGTGGTCACTTGACTATCGCATTGGGTGTGTGTGGGGATGTGTGTGTACTCGTGGGTAGGGTGATAAAATTGCAAAACCGCATGTATGCGAGTTTGTAGAACAATAGTGGAGTGTTGATGATTGTAAAACCGGTTCCTTCCTCGTTATGGATATTGTAGTAAAATGGTTGTTGGTTTCTTGTTCTTGAGGAGACAAATCCCTTGTGGGATCCTCCGTCCCTTTTGCCTTTGGCAAGATCAATTCTTGTGCCGACGTGTCCCTTTTGTGTCGACGTGTCCCTATTGTGTTGGCGTGTCCCTTTCGTGTCGGTGTGTCCACACCTTATTGGGAGTTGTCCCAATTATTCTTTTATGTAGCACATGGGTTTTTCTCAAGTTTGGTGTTCCTTGGTCGTGATCTTTGCACCTCTAACCTTAGTTAATTTCGTAGACGAAATTCTTTTAAGGTGGTTGAGGTGTCACGACTCGTATTTTCAGAATTATATCTCCGGAATTTAATTCACTATTCTAATCGGTCGACGAATTTTGGTATGGCATCCTTGGCTCATGTTGATGATTAGATTTGGGTTTTGGACCCCTTGTAAGTCCATCCTTTTGGTCCGTATTCGATTCGGGGTGTTCCGGGAAGTCCCAAAAGGAGTTAGGGTCGAGGTTGGGCTTTATTTTCAAATATTGAAATTTTTCCAGCATCAACAGGTCGGGTTTGCCGTTGCTGACCGGTCGTGGTATTCCAGTGGAGTCTTGTACTAGCCCGCGACCGGTCCCCCAAGACGCTGTCAACCGGTCGCGACATGTAACATCCCATGTTTTTAAGTAAAACATTGTCAACATATTTTTTTTGAAATACACTAAACTCAAACACTGGGGAGTTAGTAGTTACTATACATCAGCATTATAGTTGAAGTTCTCATTACATTATTCTTGATATAATATACAAAACTTAAAGAGTACAAGGGGTAAGAAGGAACAACAGTAACTACTCACTACAAGCTGTAAAGAAAAGTACAACTACAACAGTACTACAACCTGAGATCTGAAAAGAAGTACAAAGGTAGAATGGAGAACCCAGGCCGCAGCTCCAAAGGGAACCAGCTATCAGCTCAATCTCCAAGTCCACCTGCACAAGAAACCATGTAACACAAACCTGGAAAAGAGAGAGAAAGGAGGGTCTGAGCAAACCACGACTCAGTGATGATAACAACTAAAGACTACAAAGCATGCACGAGCGCATGCGAACCTAAGTGTCGCAAAACCGAAGGAAAGGTACAAAGCACGCACACACACACACCCAAGCGACGTGAGTCTAAGAGTATCTCCAAAGTCAAACAAGTAGAGTGTCACCCAAAACCACAATCTTCACACAATGAACCAAGTCACACCACCTCGTCAACTCTCAGCCGAGACCACTACCACAATCAAGTAACCACATCCATATCTATCGCAAAGGAATCAAACAACCGCAAGTATGCACCTTCCCACATTGCCCACAATGTCACGCCCCATCCTTGATAACTAGCAAAGACAATCATTAAGGGATGGACACGTGGCAAAGCATCTAACAAACTCAACCCACTACACGACAAACTGAACACGACAACTGAAATAAATAAATAAAACCAACACAACTGATCTGGTTATAAATTTCCAGATGATACATCGACTCAAAGAAAAGAAAATACAACTCTGGCTCATGGCCGACACAACTCAACTCAACTGCAACTACTACAACTCGAAACAACAACAACAACTCGATAAGCAAAAACAGACTCAAAGCTGAGAGCTAAACAATCTCACAAAGGAAAAAGAGAAGAAAAGACTCAACTCTACTACAACTCCACGACACGTCAGCTGGACTGGACTGGGACTCTAGCTCCAAGCAACTAAAAAGAAAAACACAAGCGTGAATCAACGACGGTAGCTGGTGAATACTATAATGAATAGCATAAAGAAAAGAAGTCAAAATAACTAAGGATCATCATCTCTGTCAAAACCACACACACACACGCGCACACCTTTCCGAAAATCATTTTCTTTTTATGAAATCACCTTTCATCCAACTCACACAACTCCTTTTTACACCTTTTTGATATATATATATACTAGCGCATGCCCGTGCCTGAAGGCACGGTTCGAAAATAGTGACCAACAATCTTTTGATTTCAAATTAGATCTTGATAAATGATTAATAAGAACACAAAAAATGAAAAAAATATTTGTTATTTGCAAACATGGCAATGAAAAGAACAAATGTAATACGCAAAAAAGTGAAATAAAATGAAACCATCTTTACGAAAAAGTACAAAACTATATCTAATCTTGAATGCCTTCGAACATCCTCATAATAATTGTACGGAACGTCTTTGTATCAACTTCTATGTATCAATTGCGAGCATGCACAACAATCTAGTTAATTAAAGAACAAACAAATTAGAATATAGATATTGATATGAGAACAATTTTGAGGAAAGTAAAAAGTAAGACTATAGTTATCTTATTGATTCGCCATTGTCTTAATTTAGTCGTATTGATCATTTTTATCTCCAAAGCATATCGATCCCAATCCTGCAAAAAATAATTAGTCA
>NMUG010012956.1:0-10233 GCA_002855965.1 Monotropa hypopitys
TAGATTACCTAGAGTTTTGTTGGCATTGAGTTCATGTGGGTTGACTTGGAGAGGAGACGACACTAGTCTTGTGTTTGTATAAGGTCTAGGTGGTTGTATCTTTGGCCTTCAAAGTTATGAAGGCCAAGTACTCGATGTATTGCTTGAGAGAGTGTTAGTGATTGGTATCGAGTGTTGTGAGAGCATTAGATGAATTTTGGGTGATCTTGGGTGGCCTTGGGATTCAATGGCCACCATATGTTCGACAAAATGCCCAAGTGGGCTATAGGCTTACATTATGAAGACCATGGGTTGTATTGGAGATAATTGAGGTTCTAGGTGACCCCCGGTACTACGTGGGTCGTGTGTGTTCAACAAGTTCCCAAGTCGGACAATGAAATGAAATTGGAATTGTCATGGCTTGCCAAGGAGTGTTGAAGGGAAATAATGTTCCTTGAATGGTTAGAGACTTTCCCCGTGCATTGAGGTGTCTTAAATTGATTGAGGAGTCAATGGGCGAAAACATGATAAAACGAAGTAGTCTTGTAATGTTGTGGCGATTGGCATGACCTCCCTTGATATTGTCAAGGTGGAAGGCATTGAAACAAATGATTGTCTCCCTTGATATCGTCAAGATTGAGGTGTGACTCGAAGAACTAAATAATAGATTCAACATATCCAATGTATGTCAAATGTTACGCTCCGGATTTTCAAACCATTTTTTTGAAATCATTTATTAAATAGGGAAACAAACATAGTTCATCACAATTTAAGATAAATCTAAGTACCAAAGCATCCCATTCCACACAACCATGAAAATTCGAGAGTGAATGTAAATGAATAACATCCAATACATAGAAGAAGAAGAGAGAGAAGTTAATTTATTACAAATCACTACTCCTATTACAACCCAAAGGGGCTAATTTGAAATAAAGGAAAATGTATAAGTCTTCCAAAGAGTCCAAAACATCAATGTGCTCCGAAATCACCAAGGAGAGGTTCCTTACCTGCAGAGTCTAAAAAGAAGGGCGTATCACGCCAAAGTAGTGAAATATCTATTTACTAGCATGTTCGAGACTAGCGTGAACAAGTGTGTGACTATACAGAATGATATAAACAATATGCATGAGGCAATGCAAGGCAGTGATCTAATTTCTACAATGTGACTCTACAAGTCGACATAAGGGTGAGAGTGTTAACCAAGGACAATATCTATCAATGTTCATACGATATCAAGTACAAGGGGATTCCATTACAAGTATATCCCATGAGTGTTTTGTTGTCATTTTCCATAAGTCCCGGGATCCCTAAAGATCAAGTACATCCTGCATATATCCATAGCTCACAAGATGGCATGAATCTCGGAATCCCTAAAGGTCAAGTACACTCCGTATTCATCCATAGTTCACGAAGATGGTATGAATCCCGAAATCCCTAAAGGTCAAGTACATTCCGTATTCATCCAAGTATTATTATAACGTTGATAGGGCAAGGTTGAGATAGTGGCTCATCGACACACTAACCAAACTTAATCCGTCTTTCCCAAAGGCCGTTGGGAGGGCTCACGTAGCCCCCATTGTGCACAATGTCGTGGGTGAAATCCCTCAAACTCAAGTACATTCCCGCATAACATATCAATCCCACATCATTGTTACAAGTCATCCAAACCCAGGAATCCCTAAAGATCAAGTACATTCCCTTCGGTAATTACATCAAGGTCATCCATTATTTCAAGGGGAACATATGTTTATAATTGATTACATTCCATTTCATGTACAATTTCAATTTGCGCAACATAAAGCAATGTGCGACCAATTTTCATAAAACATGACCCATGTCACAAACCCATCTGTTAAGCCTTAATTAGGCCCAATTGCATAGAACCAAGCTCAATTAAATCAAAAGACCGCTAATTGACCAAAAGCCCTAATTTGTAAAATAGGGTTCATGCACGGATTTGGGGCTTTTCACGCATGTGTTCACAACATGAAATTAAACTTTGTACCATGTGTATATGACCATAGGAACTCTAATAAACCCATCAATTTCATGATTTAACCACAAACCCTAGGTCAATTTCATCCAAACATGTTGTATACGAAATTTGTGCTAAATGACTAGATTTCAAGAGAGAGGAATAGAAGGCATAATCTAAAACATAACTAGAGATGGATATCCCCTACCTCAATGTAGCTTTGAACAAACCCTAACTTCGGATTTTCGAGGAATGACGAAGTTGTGGTGCTTCACGTGTAGATCTCGCCGCTAGGAACGTTGTTTATCCTTCGCGTTTCTTGATCGGAGCTCCTTAAAGCCTTGATTTTCAAGCTTTAAGGTTGGGTAACAATGGAGGTGGAGAGAGTTTGAGAGAATATGGTTAGAGAGGTGGAGAATGAGGGTAGAAATGAGGAAATTCGGGCTTAAGGGGATATATATAGCCCCCAAGGCAAAAAGACAAGTTTGCCCTTAATGAGGTCTGCCAGACAGACTCTGCACCGGTGCACAGAAATGCTGCACCGATGCAAACCCACCCTGCACCGGTGCAAACCTTAGCTGCACCGATGCAACTGCTTAAATATTTGAACAGTAGGCTCACAATTTTACCTGCACCGGTGCACATCCACATTGCACCGGTGCAACTGTTCCCAAAAATTGAGCAGTAGCATCAGACCCTCTCTGCACCGGTGCACATCTCAGCTGCACCAGTGCAACTTCTCCAGAACCTGAACAGTAGCACCAACAATCCTCCTGCACCGGTGTACACCCACACTGCACCGGTGCAACTGCACCAGAAAGAGAAAAATGACAGAAACAAGGGTTTCCAACCACCCCGAAACGTCCCGAACTCAAGTCAAACGATGCGTCAAGGTTCAAAAGCATCCCAGGACCATATTCACAAGACTTAGACAAATTGGAGAAGGAATTTGGTATCTAAGAATCAATTTGAGGCATGATTTCAATCCGTAAAATATTATAGAAATTCGAGTCGTTACATCAAATATGGAGAATGCGCCCTACGAGTGCTACCTACACTAAATCGTGAATCTTTCACCCATAATTCACAAATGAAATGAAAGAGATAAGAATGTATGAATGGTGATGTTGGGTATTTAGTGCCCAAGGTGATATTGATCACCCTTAAACGTGTTAAGTGGGAGATACGTGTTTCCGCAAGTCACGAAATCTCTAGTGATTACCGACGGGTGAGGATCTAAGAAACAAGTCTTTGGCCAAAGGGGGAGATACGAGTTTCCATGTAAGTCTCGGAATAGACTGGAAGCACTGGCCGGTGGGTTCCAGGACAGCTTAGCACATTGATTACTCCCTTGTTTTGACGAGGCTGATACACGTCACCCTTTTGTTTTGACAAGTTGAGAATATGCGGTAAAATAACATAACAATAAATAAAAATTGGTTATTCCTTGTTTCGTCAAGGTGGATATATATTGGCTCCCTTGTTTCGTCAAGGTTGAGAGAATTGGAAAACTTACCTCAATTATTCAAATATCTCAAAGTTTTATGTGAATCAAATCCACAACGATGTCTAAGGTTGAAAGAGGAGTTTGGAATGAGTTGGTAAGTGAAGTCTTGGCGGCGTGGTTCCTTGGGTCCTTCTAGTAGGCCCTTATGGTTGTCTACCCTAGTAGTGGAGGTTTTGAGTTTTTTTTTTCAAAAGCAAAGATTATATATATATATATATATAAGACTGCTACAAATGGACAGCGGAGGTAAAACACCCAGCCAACATACAGCTACCACCCAAAACAATCGACGATACCCCATACTACTCCTGACTTGGAAACATGGACTAATTAACAAACAGCTAAAATTTCCTTAGAAGACACCCAAGGAAAGGCCCAACAGAGAGCTACTGCCAGCCACCTCTACCTTTAATCTAAACTACACCTCAGACTGAAACCCTGGCCCGAAGCCTCCCTCCGGCCAAATACCCTCCTCACTAGGCTAGTAAACCCCTCAACCAAAGTTGCCGCGCAAAGCCCTGCTGCTTACCTGTAGTAATTCTCTTTATAGTATATTCGTCTTTCTCCGAAAAATGAATGCCCGCCGCTTTTCCCACTTCGATCGCATCGCTCACTACCCGCACGACCCATCTCAAGAACTCCATTTGGTTTAGCGCTTTAACCTCGGAATGGTCACCCATTAATCCATCCACACCAGAAACAACCCCGGGGCAAGGCCCCACAACATCCCTAGATTTTGAACATACAGCAATTACAGAATCTGGAGATTCCCCAAGCCTTACTTCAGTATTATTATCGCCAGAATTTTCAGAGGTAACAGAACGAACCAGGACAGAACCACTGTTCTCCACAGAGCCATCCATAGGACTTTGATTGCAAGGAGCAACACTGGTTTGAGCAGCCTCATTACAAGGTTCTAGCTTACTACCTAAAAAATCACCTGAGGTTGCCATGATTTGACTTGACTTAGCCCCACTAGATAGAGTGTTCCTGAGGCTACTATTATTTGCAGATGCTTCCATTGATGAAAGATCCACCCCAGATTGGGCTACTGCTCCCCTTGACCCCGCCTCAACTTCCCCAGCAACTCCAAAGCTGCTGCTGACCCGCAACACAGAACCTACACCTGCTATGGCACCCTCTGCAACAACAGCATCAGTCGGGCAACCAGCCCCTGAACCTCTCAAGACACTGCCCAATGAACCCTCTTCCCCCCAGTTGGGCCCCTGATCAAAACCTGCAGAAATCAAGGATACAGAGTCCACAAACCCAGGGACCGAAGTTACCTGAACCATATTTGAGTCGTAGTCCACTTAGGTTGGATCTTGTAGACCTTCACCTTGCATTCTTCGAGTATTGAGGATTAGAGTCTACATTCATTGTTGGTGACGTGCTTACATCCATTGTAACTTGAGGATGTGTCTGCATATTATAAGTCTTGGGTTCTTTTACTGTCTTGGCACGTCTTGTATGTGGACACTTGGGCACCCACCCACCATACACATGCTTGTTAGTAGTTAGGGATTTTCCTACTGAGCGCGTGGATATCTCAGACCCCCTTCCCCTTTCCCCCAGTTTTCTGTGTTGCAGGAATAGGAGGACTTATCGATTGGAGTTCTTGGAGTAGCTGCATTATTTTCTTTGGAGGTTGTCTCTCCCTTACACTTTTAGTTCTGTTTATCTTTGTAGATGTTGCAATCAGTTGCTGTATTATTTATTCTTCCGCTCCTTTGTACTCTTCTGTACCATTGTACCATATCAGTGGATTTTATCTCACTTAGTTGGGTGCCATGTGGATTGATACCTTGGGTAGTGACTCTTCTGTACCATTGTACCATATCAGTGGATTTTATCTCACTTAGTTGGGTGCCATGTGGATTGATACCTTGGGTAGTGAGCCACCTCCTATCCGTATTATCCATTTTGTATTTATTTAAAAAAATGGTTTAAAATTTTCGAGGTGTTACAATATGGGTGTTGAACTTCGTCTTGATTGCCTTGTAGGCCTCTAGGCCTGCTCTTGGCATTCTGAGTGTGGTCTGCAGCGCGGCCTCAGCTCCTTCCCCCTTCTCGGGAAGAGTTTGTTGCGGCGCCTTTCTTTTTCTGTTTCTCTTCTTCCCAGCAGTGTCCACCACATGGGTCCGATGGGATCTGCAGGCGTTGCGGCCTGCTTCGTGGAGGGTCTCCTCTTCCAATTTGGCGTGCTGTTCCACCCGCTCCATCAGTTTGGGGAACGTTTGTACTGGGTTCAGGGTCAGGGATTCTCTCAGTTTCTCACCAAAGAAAAATCCAAGCTTGAACATTGATACGACCTGCTTTTCGATACAGTCCTCGACGTCATTGTAGGTGTCCACGTACCATTCGACGTACATCCTAAGAGCCTCGTCAGATCGTTTTCTCAACGACGTTAGAGAATCAAAGTGCTTTGGTGTAACACGACTGGTCATGAACCTGCCCACAAACGTCTCGGCTAACTGTTTCCAGTTGCAAATCGATCGTGACGCCAACTTGTGATACCAATTGAGCGCTGTTCGGCCGAAACTAGACGCGGACATCTTGTAGTAGAGGCTCTTGTCTCATTCGTGCAGGATTAAAGCCTGTTGGTAGTCCTTCAGGTGGGTCACTGGGTCTGTCCTCCCATCGTACTTCTAGAAATTGGGAAGGCTGAATCCCTTGGGGATTTGGTAGCTGCTATTTTCCCTGGAGAGTGGGGTGGAGGTAATCTGATGGATGGCTTGCTTTGCGGTCTCTTGGACCGTTCCCCGACCCTTGAGATGCGCATTGAGCCATGCTCTTATGTGTATGGCTCTGCACGGGCTGGTCTTTCCGCACATTCGTCCCGTGTGGGAACCCTGGGACGGAGTTGATCCCTGAGATCACGCACAGAATTTGCGGAGTGCCCCTGGCGCGTACCTCTAACACAACTGTGAGTCCTGCTATTGTGCTCGCTAGGCTGAGGTTGATCCCTGACAACCTTCCGCTACTCCAGGCGGTTGGGTAGATCTCTTCTCTCTCTGCCTTGCTGCTGGGTCCTCCCTTGGCCTTCCGGTGCCACCCTTTGATTTCTGGAAAGACGCAGGTGGATGTTGCAGTCCTGGCTCAAGTGAGGAGCCACTGGGGGTTGCTGCTGGTGGCCGACGGACCCTTCCTTCTGTTGAGTCAGTTTGGACAGCCTCACCACTTCTTTTTCCAGGCACTTGATCGCCTGGTTCTGAGACCTGCCAAATCCTCATCTCTGATCGACCTAGATTTGGGTGGAGACTGAGAGTATCGCGAATGAGACTGACTGTCTCCTTAGGAGTACTCCCCCTCCCTGCTATCGAAGTCCCTATCCTTAGGATAGTCGTCCTGGGTCATTTGTGGGTCCCTAGTGCCTCTAACGGGGACTTTAGAAGTCCCCGCTGGGCTAGAAATGCCTCCACGATTACCCTGGACGCGAGACTGAGTGTTTCTGTTCTTCTTGGGTGCAGAGGTGGGTCGGAATGTGGGGCGACTGTTCGCCTCTCATTTCAGGCCTCCTTTTCGACGGTGGCGGTTTCTTTGTCGTGGGTTGCCATCTTCTTCGGTCTGATTCTGATTCTGATTTGTTTTCTTCCTTTGTGGGTGGGTTTCCCACAATAGACTTCTCAAATTGGATTTTCTGGATTCAACTGGACACCCCGCTAATCCGTTTGCACTCACTGTCTCTGCGCTCACAAACAAGGGTTAGAGGACCTCCCGCCGCTAGTGGTAGGAAGGCTCTCCGATGACTAAGATGTCCTTTATCGAGAAAAAACTCTGTAAAAGCACAAAGTCGGAGTCTGAGGGCAAAATATCATGTATTTCTTCTAGGTGGTTGAACTGACTTATATAGTCATCTTCCGGATTACCAGCTTCTCGTTGGTAATCGAGGACTTCATGAGACTTCTCATCCCCATTTTCTTGATCCTGTTGCAGTCTTACAGAGCCTGACCAGATTCCTCGACAGAATAAAATGTCGCCTTTTACTGTTCTTGGGAATCTAATTACTTTTTTGGTAATGGTGGCCTGACACACGTGCCAACCACACTTGTACACGTTGCCAACCACCTTTCCCGTACTGAGTAATTGGGTGCCGCACCGAGGGATGTCAGCAGCACATGGCCAACCTAATCTGCAGAGCGGGCACTGCTTGCGCACGTGTCCAGTTGTATCCCATATGATCTGGCACATGCCACACTGAGTAACTGATTTCCACACTGGAAGGATGTTAGCCGCAATGGCCAACCTGATCATCATAGTGGAGGATCTGGACAGAACGTGTGGCTACCTGTATCTGTCATGATCTAGCACACGCGTCCCTGAACATCTGACTGCCTTATTACCAGAATGTTAGCCACACAGGACTAACCTAATCCGTAGTACAGATAGCCGTTGGACACGTGACTAACTATATCAATCAAGATCTAGCAACTATCGTCCTGAATAATTGGTCACCGCATTGGCTGGATGTCATGCCGCACGAGACTGACCTAATCTGCAGTGCGGGAATCTGATGACATGGCTTTCTGTATCAAATAAATGGATGACGTGTGCTGTGCTGCTGGCTAATGTCCACGAAAATCCGAATTTGCCCTTTACACGTGGCAGTTCAGGATTTACCCTACCACAGTTTCTTTAGATCTTTCTGTCATGAATCTAACTATAAGAACAAGTTTGATATCAGGTTAAAAAACTTAACAAACCAGGCGAAAATAAGAGTTAATAGAAAAGGGCAACCCAGTTCACGAAGCTCCCGCATATGCGGGGTCTGGGGAAAAGTTGATATATGCAGCCTTATCCGTACAGGCAGAGAGTCTGTTTTTGTGAATCGAATCCGTGACCTACATGCCACAATGGGGTATCTTTACCGATACGTCGGGTTCACTGTTCTGGAAATAAGAGCTAATCTAGCTCATTTTTAGGTCCATGCAAAGCTGTTCTTTTTATTCATGTCTTTTGTTTCTTTTTCCCTTTGGGTTCATTTTCTCTTTTCATCCTTCTCTTTTATTCTTGCCTTTATTTTTGTGGAAGCCTTATCTTCCTTTTGTTCTTTGGCAGTGATGTCCACATGATCTGTGGAATCTAATTTGCTGGAAGTCATTGGATGATAGAGAGAATACCATTCTTCTGCTTTTCATTGCCACGTATTGGTTAAAAACTAAATGTCACTCCGCAGCATAGTTCGTGATGTGAGAGATGGTTTTGGGAGCTTATCCAGGAGGGGTTTTGACATCAAGCTACCCCACAGGGGAAAGTCACAAGGTTCATTTCACGAATTGCATGACCAACCTCCAGTAAGTCAAAGCAGTCGCTGGGCTAACCTACCTCTGGAGCTCCTCTGTGATGTAATTAAAAGATTGGAGGAAAGTGAGAGTACGTGGCCTGCTCGGAAACATGTTGTTGCCTGTGCTGCTGTTTGCAGTTCATGGAGGAGTATGTGCGAAGAAATTGTTAAAAGTCCAGAGTTTTGTGGGAAGCTTACTTTTCCAGTTTCGCTAAAGCAGGTATGGGTTCTTATTTTCTGGTATGCATCTCCAAGTTCGGATACTAAATACACGAATGTTTGAGATGCAAATCATACTATTCATTATTATGAGAATGGAAACGAAAAAATAAGCGACACTTTCTCCAAACATGTTCAAATGGAAGTTTAAAAGAAAGCTCGGCTTCAGTTTGCTCAAAAATAGTTGTGATGAGGCACTGGAAAAATAAAATTTCCATCGCAGAGAAGCAAATGGTTGGCTTTCATAGAAATTCTCTTTGAATCGAAATGAAGTTTCCAATTGATATGCATCATAGTGCTCTATTTAATTGTTGATTCATTATAGCACACACTTTGTTGTTTTTGTTCATGAAGGTTATTACACAATGTTAGTGAGGTGATTATTTATTCCTGTCATTTGGTTTTCCAGCCAGGGCCTCGTGATGGAACTATTCAGTGTTTCATCAAAAGAGACAAGTCTAATTTCACATACCACCTTTTCCTATGTCTTAGCCCTGGTAAGCATTTGTTCATGGTAAAAAACATGTCTACGTTTTGTTTGTTACTGTGATGCTAAAACAATGAAATCAAAACCGTTAGAGAACACAATTAAACAGAACCTGGAAATCGATGAAAAACCTAGCATTTGAATTTGTCCTTGAGATAGATTCATCCATGTTACGGTGTTTATAAAATCTTTGGACATCCATCTCCGAAGATACAATGATCGAAATCCCACCGAAACAGCATTATGGTAATGGGTCTGGTTAACCAAACTATTTTCTGTACTCTCTCAATATGATGAGTCAATACTCAAATAAATAAAGGGAGAAACTCAATTATAAAAGTCAAATACTTCGTGATAAGAATAGGCACATAAGGTTGTGACACAACTGTTTGTCAGAACAAGCATCACTGAATGGACGAAACTCCATAAAATTAAGTAATCCATTCAATTGAATATTGAAAAAGAATGAATTGCATATTGATTATTCTTTGAATGTACAATGGAGCCCTTATTTATACACAAGGAAGATACCCTACTATGGAAATACAATCACTCACATAATTACAATCAATAAAAATGGAAATAAATTTTGGTCAACATGACCAAATCTCCATCAAACCCCTATAATTCCGCAATTCCTTTATTAATTTCAACACTCCCCCTCAAGTTGGGGCGAAGATATTGACGAGACCCAACTTGCCAAGAGAAGATTGAAGAAGTGTAGGACCAATAGACTTGGTAAACATGTCAGCGGTTTGATCAGAGGAACGAACAAAGCTTTG